>OMPJ01039595.1:0-17924 GCA_900312935.1 Carapus acus | reverse complement strand
GGGAGAGAGGGAGAGGGGCAGAGAAAGAGAGAGAGAGAGAAGCAGAGAGAGAGAGAGAGCAGAGTAGAGAAAGAGAGGCAGAGAGAAGAGAGATGAGAATGAGAGAGTGAAAGAGAGAGAGAAAAAGAGAAGGGGAGGGGGAGAGATAGGTGGAGATAGAGAGAGAGAGAAAGGGAGAGAGAGAGAGAGCCAGAGAGAGAGAGACAGAGAGAGAGAGGGAGAGAGAGAGAGAGTGGCAAAGAGAAAATGGCAAAGAGAGAGAGAGAGTGTGTGAGAGAGGTGAGGTGGGCATTTGGGGCTGTGTGAGGATTAAGGTGAGAACATGAGGAGGAAGAGGAGGAGGTGTAGGGGGAGGTTTGGGGGGCACGGCAAAGGAGAAACCTCCCATTATCCCACATCGAGGTGCCAGCCGTGCCCCCGCGCCAGCCCAAAGTCACAGGATTCATCAAGCCACATACAGCGCGTGACTTAAAAAAAAAAAAAAAAAAAAGAGGCCCCGCACGAAAAAAATCCATCACCCACGCACGTTAAGTTCACATTGCCAGTGTGTGCACGCGTGTACCCTGGGCACACGAGTGTGTGTACGTGTCTGCGTGTGTGTGTACGTGTGTGAAGTCATCTGTGCCCGCGCTGTGCGTTGGCATCTGGCACGCGTCTCGCGCCTGAGAGCAGAGGAGCTGACAGGGACAGGCCCATTAGAATCAATTACACCGGTTACACACAGGGGCCGCTGGCACACTTCACACACTTACAGTCAGGACAACCAGGATTTGGGGAGGGGTACGCCCACATACACACACACACATGGAGGACCAACACACACACACATACGGAGGCACGCACTTCACTTACTTTCAGGATGAAGGTCTCCTGTGTTCGCTTGTCCATGACCAGAAGAACCTGTGAGAGAAGAGGACGATTAATTGCGGATGAGCGGAGTTACGCGAGGCTAAGATGATCTAGAGGCCGTGTCCTCCAAAGCCGTGTTTCTCCGTGACCGGGTCAGGGCTCACACACACACACACACACACACATGAAAAAAAAAAAAAAAAAAGGGAAAAAAAAAGATAAATGTTAGACCGTGAGCTATAATACAGAAATTTGGCGTTGAGACAACGTGGAAGTCCTTGTGGCAAGTAACACACTGATTAGAACAGGGGTCGGCAAGCCAAAATGTTGAAAGAGCCATATTGGACCAAAAAAGTAAAAAACAAACCTGTCTGAAGCCGCAAAAAAAAATTAAAAGCCTATATAAGCCTTATCAATGTATCAAATATTTATTGTTAACATTTTTACAGCATTGGAAAACGTTAAGAATCTTTGAGTCACATTCTTCCTCCCAGAAAAACCATATTAAAACAAAAAAATAAATTTTTCCCATTTTTATCCATTGTCACACATTTTTGAAAATTCCCCAGCGAGCCACTAGGGCGGCGCTCAAGAGCCGCATGCGGCTCCAGAGACGCCGGTTGCCGACCCCTGGATTAGAACATGTTTGTGACTGTGTGGAATGCTTCTGCTCGGAGTTTGTGGACAAAATCAAGCAGGAATCACACCGCGAGACAAATAATCAAATAGCATTTTCATTTCAAAACTGCGGCCATTTTGTGGGCCTCCCAGTCTTCCTGATATCTTATTCAAGTCTCCTTTTCTCTCTGACATGTTCATTGTTCCTCCTCTCCCTCCTACTCCCAAGGGAGCGCATGAGCATATGTGTGTGACCCCACATGTGTGTGTGTGTGTGTATGCGTTCTCTCCATGTGACCCTGGCTGGGACCAAACAGGTGCAGGCTAAATGGATATGAATGGAGCTGTGAGTAAACAGAGTGGCGGCGCTAGCCAGGGCGCTAATATAATTAAGACACAAACATCAGGGAGAGGGGGAGGAGGAGGGGGAGGAGAGGACGGGCAGAGGGTGGCGGGCGAGGGGTGAGGAGCTCTCTCCATCTGTCCCCTCTGTCCCCATTAAAAGTGAAAGGAGGAAGGAAAGGGGAGAGGAGAGTGTGCGGCGGCGTTCGCTCGGAGCTGGATTTAGGCGTTCTCGCGGATGTATCCGCCGCGTTCGCCGACATATTGCGGCTCCTGCTCGGGCCTCGGCGGAGGAACACGTGTTAGCGTTGTGTCAACATTATCCTTAGGGTTTTGTGTTTGTTTGCCTGTGTGTGTGTGTGTGTGAGCGAGAGCGTGTGTGTGTGAGTTTGCGCATCATTGGGTCTGTGTTTTGCGCCGCTCGCCGAGTTGCTTGCCAAGTCATTTCATGGCTGAGTGGCGAAGTTGCTTCGGTGGCAGCTGGTTTGGAGGACCGGCCACCTAAACTGACCTTGTGGTTCTCATAAGCGATGCTAAACATATACGCGCCGAGTCCTTATCACGCCATCCCAGGGCATCGATCATGTTTTATGGGATCCGGAAAAAAAAAAGATGTTAGAAGAAGGGCACAAGGAGGAGAGAGAGTATTTGGTTGTGATCCATTTATAACCTGTGAAGCTGCTGAGGCCACGAGACGCACACTACACCTGGTTGTGTTGCTATGTCGCTGCTTCTGTTGGCGCAAGTATTATAAATGTGGCTTCTGGAGGTTGCAAAACATTTGAAATAGGTGAGTTTCAATTTTGATGATGCGGTCATTGGTATTTGAAATGGTTTGTAGTATTTGTGTTAGTGTCTTTTGAAGCAGAAAGCAGAAAGGAAACGCCTCTGATTCATTTTCAAACAAGCACGAATTGTAACAAGTAGCGGGCTGACCTTATCTATGACCCCTAGCACACGGTAGGCTCTCAGCTCCTCAGCAGGGTTCTGTTGGCTCCCTCTGCTGGACGGCGGGCAGCATTGCATCCCCATCGCCTATGGAGGAGAATCAGCCAGTTCAGTTTTTGCTTGTTAAACCTGCTCAAAATAGTATCCATCAGTGACCAGAGGTAGTCTGGTTGCACCTTTCAGTGACCCCCTCACCACTGTTTGTGTTGACCCTTGACCCATATTGCTCTTCAGATTCTGACTGGATATCAGCTCGGCACGCATCAAATACTCGGCGGTTTTCTTCTTCACCGCCTCACGCCGAGTGGGGCTGGGTTCGCCTAAAGTTTGCAGAGAAAAGAGTCAAACAGGGACAGACACAACTTCTGTGATTTGTTTTCAACCTCCTTCCTCTTTGACTTAAGAAATAAATCATTGACGCTGACTGGCAACCTTTGGATGTTGCAGAGTTTTGATGCCACCGCACCCAACACCGCCTACCCAACCAGGCCCGACTGACCTTGCACCCCTTGCAGCAGCAGGTCCACTCCGCTGCGGTAGAAGGCGAACGCCGCCTGGTAGTCCTCCTCTTTCTCCTTCTGCACCGCCAAGCAGATGAGCTCGCCGGCTTTGTCGAGGTAATCGGGCTTCACTTCTTTTTGGTTGCCGCCGCCGCCGGCGGCTTTCTTCAGACGGCCCGAGAAGAGCTGCGGCCTGCCGGGCCACCCCGCCTCCGGGTTGGGGGCTGAGGATCCGGGGGCCGGGGCTCGGGCGGGGGACGGGCTGCGACGTTCGTGGAGGGAGGTCAGAAGGGGACTGCAGCTGCTGCTAATGTTGGTGGCTCCCCCATGTGGCTGGTTTGGGGAGGTGCGCCCTGAGGCCATGCCATCGTCCAGCTCGGAGAGGGAGTCTGTGTCCACAGCGAGGGAGGTCAGGTCACTGTCACTGGACGGGCCTGAAACCATGGAGACAATCACATTTATGTGTGTTTGAAGACGTTTCTAACTATAATTGATTGAATATTGACAGTACCTCCATAATCAGATGTGATGGTTAAATCCTCAGCACCGCTAATGTCTCTTTGAACTGAAAAACACACAAATTAAGATTAAATGACAGAAAAAATCTAATGTTTTGCAAGATTTCTGCAGTGGAATTCGGAGGAGTGCATCACCATCGGAGCTGCAGTCCGACAAACTGTCGGCGAGGAAGTCTGAAAAAGGCTCGGCGGGTCCAATCAGCTCCGAGCCGTCGTGGACTTCACCACCCTGTAGCGAGGAGATCGTCAAGTACAGTCTGCGGGCGCTCGTCTTGTCTGTGTGTGTGTATGTGTTTGTGTGTGTACCTTGAAAAAGTCTTGAATGTGCTGACTGCTGTAGAGCGCAGGAATGTTAGCGGAGAACTGCAGCAGATCCTCGGAGCACTGTCTCCTCTCCTCAATCACCGAGTCATCAAATCGGCCTGCACCGACGCACAAACACACACTGTCACATTTCGATGAAGTGGGAGATTTCCGCTTGCTGAGTTATGACATTTCGTTCTAGAAAGTCCCCGCGACAGAGTTCTGACTCTGCTGGTCTAGGAATATATTTTGAGAAAAAGCCTGAATTAGTGCTGTGCACAGGTTATATCACAGCACATTAATAACTCCCATTCAGTTTTGTTTTTTTTTCCTTACCAAAGACTTTGGCCTTTGCAAAAGGTGGAAACAGCTCCGACTGGCTACACAGGTTCTTGTGCAGCTGCCAGAGATTTTGGTGAAGCTTTCGGAAATCGCTGTATCTCTTCCACACTGTTATCTACCAAATCACAAACATCACAGGGGGGAGGGAAACCATGGAAACGGGAATTAATCATGTTCATGAATTTGTTTGTCACTTCGCACAGTCGAAGAGCTGCGATTTGGTGTTTTTAATCGAGATGAATAATTGGATGGAAGATGGAACAGTGAAGGCATTTAATCCGTTTAGGAAGAAAAGAGTATTAATGAAAACTGGTAAAACAAAAGTTGTGTAACATCAGTGTCAAACTATATTAATCAAGCCTGACAATGAACACAAATGGTCAAGCTGCCAAACAAAACATTTTCCTGTCTTACACTATATTACTAGTCATGAGTCAAATAAGTAAATACAACACAATACCATAAATAAATGAATAAATACAATAATAACTCTCTTTCCGATACGCTAAAGCTCAGGGCACAGAAGAACAGCTCCTAGCAAACAGGAGCTAGGCTCGACAATAGAGTTGTGTGTGTGTGTGTGTGTGTGTGTGTGTGTGTGTGTGTGTGTGTGTGTGTGTTCATGCAAACTCTCTTCTCTCTTGCTCTGACACACACATTAATTGACATCATGCCTGCTGTGTTAGTGTTGGTTTCAGGCTGGTCCGCATTCCTCGGCAAGATCCTCCACGAGGAAGGGGAATTATTTACATACAGTCCAGATTTATAAATGTAAAATGTACTATAAGGTTGAGATGAAACTCACATGGAAGGACAGATTGGCTGCCATGTGCCGAACACATTAATTCAACGCTACACAGATATGTGAGGGAAATACAGCAAGTGCTTAATTTTCAAAGCAAATCAGAAGAGTGTAGAGGACACGGCAGAGGCAAACGTTCTGTTTCTTACCTCTTGGACGTCCTCCGGGTTCCTCCTGGAGATGATCTGAGAAGTGACGAGAGAAGAGGTGAGCACACGCATGTGTGGACATCTCCCATTAAACTGTTTGCGATTCTACGCGCCATTCTGCGGCTGCGTCTGAAGCCAAAGCGAGGGAGTAGCTGTGTGTGTGTGTGTGAGTGACAATGAGCGCATTATACACACAGGGCCACTGCAGCGCCAGAGTGTGACAACGAGACATCGCCAGATGGAACTTTCCAGATGCCGGCGAGAAACTAGGAGACATATCTCAGCCTCTTTTGGTCTTAAATTACAAGCTCCTCATCGCTGATTACCTCACACACGGTAGCCTACTCAGCTGTGTCACTAGCATGTTTTGCACAAGTCCTCTCTACAATTATGTTGTTTTCACAAAGCGGGACTATGAATTATTTAATTTTCCAGAATGTTATGGCTCGTGGCTACGGCCTGTGATTGACTTTTCATTGACTCCCTGATGCGCTGTTATTAAAAAGTACTCATATTATTTATGGGAGAGTTGAGGTAGTAAAAGTGAGTGCGTGCCTGGTGGTGTGTGTGTTTATGAGAGGGGAGGGTGAGAGACAGAAGAGAGACGGGGAGAGAGTGTGTGCCTGGGATTGTGTGAGAGAAACAGAAAGGGGAATGATGAGGGGGGGAGAGAGTGTGTGTAAGGTGAATGTGTCAAAGGTGTGTGTAAGGTGTATGGCAGCAGGTGTGTATGAGAGGGTGACTGTGTGTGTTAGCGAGTGAGAGACAGACGGAGAAAGAGAGGAAAGAGACGTAGAGAGAGTGAGGGAGAGAGAGAGTCCCCTGTCCTCTGTCAGTTCCATTCATACTGGCTAATGCTAGCAAGAGGGTGACCCTACCAAGAGTCCTCGTAAAACACGCAGAATTTATAACTTCAGCACGCACCCGTTTGTCCTTTTATTAAGCTGTACGGTGCCGTGATTACCGAGAATTTAGTTCGCTTTTACACCTCCTACGTCACGTTTACATCACCCCAGCCGGCGGTGTTAGCATACTGGAGCTAAGCGGCTAACAACAATAACACTTAGCATTAGCCTAGCTGTCATCGTCAGTCCACTCACCCTGGCAGTGACTTTGTACACGGTGTAGCCTTTCTGGTGCTTTTTGGGGTCTGTGACTGTGTAAAACCGAGCAAGTTCTCCTCTGTCGCGCTGCGATATCATCCTGATAGTGACATTTCCACACCAGGCAGCTGGCTAGCCGTTCACATTGATTCCTTATAGCAGTGCACTGACAGGCAGGGATATAATGGGTGTGGGCGCCCCCTGGCGGCAAGCGGTTGCTACCAACACAGTGCGTGTCAAGCGCCTCCCAGAGGAAAAGCAGCGACGTTACATCATGTAAACAACACTGCCCACACATCCCCTGGAGAGGATGACATCATTCAATATTTGTATTATTGCATTTTCTTTTTTGTAGTTAGGTCGAGTCTAGTCAGTTTAATTTGTTAGCACCAAATCATAAGACTCAGATGTTTGAAGTGTGTGACAATATGAAATATGCATCATTATACACAACACATATATGTAGACATGTGAAACAGAGACTACATTAGAGACAATGTACATTTATCAGTAGCATGGCTCATTAATATTCATTCCTCCTCATTATTCCCCTTAACTACTTCTCTCATAGAATTTTCAATCATATGAATCAAGTTTACGTACATATTTACAACTATGGAATCAATGAGGCATAATCAGCCCTACTGCAGCGGGCATGGAAAAAGTGAATATATAATCTGTGACTATGATTTGCAAGGTGCAGTTGTGATGGAGCAGCTGAGGCGAGTTAACAATACAATAATTTACTTAACAGATTGCATTATTGCAATCCACAAAGTCAAGAGCACAGCCAGGGCAGTCCAGGACACACCAGGTCTCACACAGACATTGTCCTGACTCGAGGCTGGGTTGAGATGTGCTGGAGTCCTCTCACATGTGGCAGGTGATATTTCTGTGAAATTTCTGACCGTGCCGCTCACAAAGTCAGAGATGTCGTACTGTGAAAAGAATAGAAGTAGGGAATGATCTGAGCAAAGTATGGGACACAACAGATATATAAGACAAACTCCATACACATAACATACTTACATCCATATTAGAAACAATCTCAATTTGTGGAGCCGACTTCAGGAGGGTTTCATACTTGGATATTTCCTCTGTGATGTGTTCTTTAGACAAGCTGTTGGGGGGCGGGAGGGGTTGTATACTGTTACTATTCAAGTGGAATATTCAGATCTACAGTTGAAATGATTGGTAATCATACTATAATAAGCTTTTTCTGGTGCCTCACATGTCTATCTGGTTGGTGGGTATGGAGTCCAACTCTGGAATGCTCATACATGTGTTAATGTCTATCTCTGGATAATAGTATATGAAAGCAAAACACATCTCATCGGTAGTTGAGAGCCACATCTGCAAAAGGAAAGAGAGAAATATATAGAAAACGAGTGATGAATGCTGACAGTTGTGGGCTAATATTTCAAGATTTAAGTTGGCAGGTAAATATTTAGCGTTTTAGCGCTGTTGCATATTCACTAACCTGTGTGAACTCTGTGCGATCGACAGTGTTGTAGGTGCACTCGACAACAATTTCATCCCTCTGTGTGTAGAACATGCAGATTTAAGTCTACATATAGTCTGGACACTTTGTTTTTAAGGCCTATGCTCCACTGAAATACACCCTAATAGCAACAAACTGGCACAGATTCGTCACATACATACTGGTTTGATTGTCTTGATGTTGCCAAAATGGACTAGCTGCTTCATGTCAGCGTTGAAATTCTCGTCCGCAACCATGATGTCAATTTGCTTTCCATCTCTGTGAAAAAAAAGACATTCCAAGCCGGTGCTCTGCAGCAAACCCCCACCATTGTATATTTGAAGGTTAGCGGCTGTGCGAGTGTGTGATGCGCAGTGTCTGGTGAGTACACGAAAAAAAGACTCACAGCCATGATCTGTACATCATGTTAGCGTACCAATTCCCTCGCTCTCCTACCTGAAGAGGCCGGCTCTGACTTTCCTCCCGGCGAGGTGAGTGTGAGGCACCATAGCGAACGCTTGAAGGTCGGGCACAGGAT
The DNA here is from genome assembly GCA_900312935.1 of Carapus acus. Classification (NCBI taxonomy): domain Eukaryota; kingdom Metazoa; phylum Chordata; class Actinopteri; order Ophidiiformes; family Carapidae; genus Carapus; species Carapus acus. Next base: position 9,432 of record OMPJ01039595.1, on the reverse strand, counting down.
CAGCGTGGAGCTGAGGGGAAGGACTTGCGTTTAAGAACAGAACCCCGCACCGGACCAGATGTACCGTCTGCGAGTCAAAGGACCCTTTGGGACTGCTAAAGTACCCGACACTGATCGAGAATGACAAATTCCTATTTACTACTGCATTCCCACTTTCCAAAGTCCACCTCTAACGACTCGCATACCTCAGAGAAGAGCGTGGTGTTACACACGGCGTAGGCACGGAAACGCTCTGCCTTGGGTGGGATGGTGTACCTCAGGGATCCGTAGAACAATATCACACCTACGTCCAAGATCCCCATATCGTGAGGCCTCAGCTGGTCTGTATAATACATCTTCAGTCCCGAACTGTCCCGCGCTCCTATCCACAGAGACGCAGCAAAATCACAGCAATCAAATCACCTCATGAGAAAAACAGAACAACCACAGAACTACTTTCACTGATTCAGACTCATTTTCTAATATATCTCCGAAAAGTACCCCACAGAAGTTTCATTAATTGATAGAAATGGTTCAACTTTGTTGCCGATTCTACGATCAACATCAGCACTGACTTGAATTACATTAATTTTGAGCCGTTACCTGTTTCCAGATGTGGATTATCGTAGTGGATTTGCAATTTGTAGAAGTTATCAGCACGTTCGCCCCCAACCGCGATGCCAGCGTTCTCCGGAAGCTCGAACGCCTGTGGGGACGATGTCCGATTAGTTGCTGAGCAGCTCCCCGAGGCAGAAAGAGAGACAGATCCTCCTCACCCCGCCTCCGACTCTCCATGTGGCCACAACTCTGACGCAGGGACGCTCCATCTCCACCATCGCACAGCGTCCGTCGTAAGGCTCGTTCACGGCCTGGGAGCAGCGGTACAGCACGATGTGCTGGACAAAGTCTGGATGCTCGACCAGGGGTTCAATCTATGGCGAGAAGAATGATGAATGAGTGCAAAAACGTCCCGACTGAACCTGGCTTACAGTTAAATCTACATAATATAAAATTCGGATGGTGGCTGAGGACCATTTCTCAGGTTCCTCACCCGATAGACATGATGTTTCTCATCCAGCTTTGGCAGCCTCATCACCCTGCAGTGGTAATGGGTGCGGATCGGGGGGATATTTATCTGAAAGAAAAGGAAGCTGTTGAGCCTTTACTTTCTTAATCTCAACCAGTGTTGCCTCTTGCAGAGGTGGACATTCCTTCTTACCTTGTCCATGGTGACAGAAAAGGAGGTCGCGGTCGGCGCGGCGGCTCTCGGCCTGTGCCTCAGCAGGTTCACCTCCTTGGTGCCCCTGCGGGCGTCATGGTAGCTGATCTCGTCCGTTAGTCCGTACAAATAAATCAGCTTAATGGGGTCAGCCTATTGCAGACACGGCAAAGGCAAAGTGCGCTCGCACCTCAGGGATTACGCTCAAAGCGGCAACGTGTAAGGTAACACTCGGAATAAGAGCAGTAACCATCTTGAAAGCGAGTTTTGCAGCACCAGTTTTAAAAGTGAAATGAATATGTGGTAAACAGGGGCTACTTAAACACTGAAATGAAAAGGCGGGGAGATGCTTCTGAATTAATAATGAGCGGCTGAGTGAGAAAAACAGGTGTCAGTGTAGTGTTTCATCAGCTGTACAAGCCCTTGTGTTTCACAAGAGTCACAGAACACAAAAAGTGTCCCGCACCTCCTTTTGTCGTTGGCGTCTGAAGTCATTCAACTCTAAGCCCTTTAAAAATGGTGTCTGAGCAGTCTGGTACATTGGTAATACAGTCCTGTAGACCACAAAATTCCATCGACGCACAAAGAGTGGAATTTGGGGCATTATTATCACATTTAAACCATCACAAAGAGATATTTAGATTTGCACTTAGGTGCTATGGTACATTTTTGGACCGTCGACCATCATTTGGGGGTTTAACTATGTTGTGAGAACTTTCTTTGGTGGTGTTAGAACAACCAAAGATCTTACCGTGATGAGAAAGTCTTGGTGGTCACATGTATCAATGGGCCTTTGAAAAGTCATTGAGGTTTGACCATCAGCTTCGCTCGCAGACAGCAGAGTGTAGCTCTGCTTGTCGTCCAACGAAAGCATAGTGTCCCCAGTGGCATGGCGATCCTAAAGGTCAGACACATCGTCCCCCTCAAACCTCAAGGACTCATATCATGACACGCTTTGGTTTCGTGTGAACCTTAGAACACCATCACAGTGGACAGGAGATGCTGGACTGCGTACTGTGACGACTTACTGTGAAGTAGGCGCCGCTAGGGCCAGATCCTCCTAGGACGATATCGGCCCCCTCCATTCCTCCATCGGGGCTGAGGCCAAAGCCAACCCAACCCGTTGTGTTGACGATCAGCGTGAAGGTAATGGTGCCGTCCATATCGCTGAAGCCCCATTTCAAGCAAACCAGATGTTCTGAGTCGAGATACTCCTTGAAAGGTGTCGCAGGATCTTCGCCTCGGCTTGACCAAGCCTGGACCAGGAGCAGGACAGCACAGAGAAGCAGCATGTTGTTCCAGTTTGGTGCTGGAGCCTCCGAGCAGAGTTCCGCTGCTGTGTCTCGGACACACCACGGAAATCCGTATAACGCCCTTCAAAGTATTAGAAATCGACCAGACAGAGGGAGAAAGAGCGAGAAACTTTCACCCGCTACCCTCGTTTTCATTAAAAAACGCTTCCTCTCTCTCTCCTGCTCCCAGCTTGAGCTCAGGTGTGCTGTGAGCTGGACCTTTCATCAGTTTGTCTCCTGCCAGCCGCTTCCCTGCTGATTTCAACCTGTTCCACTGGTTTATTTCTTTTAAGGCAAGATAACACAGGCTATCAAGTGATATGACCTACATGCAACATAAAACGTCAAAGGAAAATGACGTCTGCGCTAAAATTCTTCTTAAATGCGACAATGTTGGTATCATTGCCCAACTTTTGTTTTCAATTAAACCAGATGTTTTTGTTGCATGTAGGTAAGTTTGATAGGATTCCTGTATGAATGTCATTATATGATACAGAGTCAACCAATCTTTGCCTATTGCCCACCTAGAATTGTATCTATATCTAACATGGAAAAATATCAGTACTCAAACAAACGTGGGCCAGGATGCATATTTTTGCGACTGTCAGATTTGACATCGATGTAACGGCGCATTTACATCAACAGGGGGCGATGTGAATATATGTTACGGGCAATGGGAGACACCCAACGACGTGAAAAACATTGGAAGGAGAGAACACGTGACTTGTTGCTGCTAGGAAGTTGAAATTTCAAACATCTAATGTTTGATCAGCTGGTGGTCTGGATATCTGACAGGCCCTCACTCACATTCCATCAGCTTTCGTAGAGCTAAAACGACATGCCATGCCACAGTGATAACAACAGCAACAAAAATTGATCACCAGCAAGTTTATTTTCAACACTAACTTGGGTGGCGACAGTGTTTGTAAATGTTAAATGTTGGAAAATGCTGTCTGCTGTTTGTACTGTATTACTTATCGTCGGTGATGCGTTGAAGGACCGTCGGAGGATTCGGTGCTCGGCTATCTTTCCGGTTTCCCTCCTCGGTCACTCCCTCCGCTGCTGTCAGCGGCAGCCAACTGCTAGTACGCCGTTCCAAACTTGTTGCTGTCGTCCCGCGTTTGTCTCTCAGTTCTATCTCCACATATGGTCGTTTTTTGAGGAAACGTGCCGCTGGCGATGTGTTGAAGTGGAGCAGCGGCGGTGTTGTTGTTTTTTTTCTTCCTTCGGCACAGCTCGCAGAAAAGCGGGGTTGGAAATGTTCAGTTGAAGGTTTTGAAATCGCGAAAACCGCAGGGCCCGTGTTTGTAATGATTGATCAACGCTGCGACAATGGCACTTAAGGTACGTCGGACAACTTTCCCGTGTCGTTTCGGGCTTATTTGCATTGTATTCGCTCTTAAATTGTATATACATGTGTGTTTGTGCTGCCCGCGGCGCTGCTGGAGATCATGGAGCGTTACACTTTCAAGCATTAGATTACTACTGAATTCCGACTTCAGCTAAATTACCGTCCTATTATCTCGCAAACTCTTCCATTTAGGTAGTTTCTACTGTATCCAGGAGGCTTTTGTTTACAAGGAAAGTGGACGAATATCGCTGCAACACATGGAAAATGTGCCTCATTAGAAAAGTGTCTTGTGACATTTTACTACCTTTCCAGTGTGGGTCATTGGTGACCGCACGGGCTGCTGGGAAATGTAGTCACCACCCGATACTGTAAATACGTTAATAATAGAGGCGTTATTTGGATTATTTATGTGAGTGTCGGCACGTTTTGATAGAACATTAATGCCGTTCTTTGGCTCGCGACACAGTTGAATGATCCTTTTTAGCTGTATTTTGTTGTTGTAAGCTCTAACTCGCTCAGCTTATGTCAATATTTAATCAGAGGAAATATTAAGCAACCCAGTGATGGTCATCCTCCCCCTGGTCCACATGTTCCTAATTGTAGCCATGTGTCAGAGTGCAATCGAAGTATTTTATGGGTATAAAAGTACCCGAGCCAGCAGAAACTGGGCCCACTGTGCCATTTATCATTCATTCTTCACTTTGCTTATGTGTTTCCTTTTCTGAAGCATCACACATGTTCCCAGCCCCACGGGAGTTGGCAGGCGTGTGCTAAAATGGAGCTAATCACAGAGTAAACACACACACACACACTACACTTAATGAACAAGGTAGTTATATAGCGTCACAGTGTAAATTGAACACCTTTTCATGAACAACTCTTCAACTGACAACTCGGTGCAGATGGCGGTTGAGAATAACCCGTTTGATGTGAGTGTTTGCTGCCAGTTTTGGGACTAAACGTGGATGGATATGAATCGCTGAGGGCTAAAAGGCAAATTTGAGGAGATAAAATTGAACTTGGAGTGTAATTTTCCTGGTATTAGCTGCTTTTGCGTATGTTCGTGTGTTGATGTTGGACCCTGTTGCGAGGGCAGGATACTAGATGTGGGTCAGGTCAGTGTGTGCGAAGAAATTTTTTTATTTTTTCAAATTTCCTAAGGCCGGTTGTGAAGACGCAGATCAGGCTTTTGTTTTTGGTGTCAGCACATTAAGCGGACAGAAACTGGCTCGGCCTGTTCCAGTTTTTTTTGTTTTTTTTTTTCACTCCGAAGTGACACACCGTGGTGGAGGTCATCTGGTGTGAATGTGGGTCGTGACGTTTCGGCCACATGTGCGATTTGACACGGTTGTGCGCACAACTTGTCTCCTCTCCGCAGGCACAGGTTCTGTATGATTTCTCCGCCGAGCCCGGAAACAACGAGTTGTCGGTGAGAGAGGGCGAGACTGTCACCGTCACCAATCAGGTACGATTTCAACCTGACCTTTGACCTGTCGTCCACTCTGGGGCGCGACATACAGCAGATGCCAAGATTGTCACAGCTGCGGTGGCTTATTTTGTGTGTGTCTATGCCTATGAGACATTCATATTTCCGATTATGTCGGATGATCCGAAATAATAGTTTCCTAAAGGAAGTTAAAAGCGAAATAAACTACATGATACGCAAGGGGCACATTGAGTTGTTTGTTAAATGGAAGAGTTTAATCCACCATCGATTGAGGGCTTTATGAGATCACCGGTTTCAGGTAAACAAAGCCCTCCGCCCGCCCCTGAAGAGAAAACACACACACCGTGAGTGGGGGGGAAGCCAGATGCAGGGTGAAAGAAAAAAAAAAGAGAGAGAGCAAACATGACGTGATTGTTACTAGCACCCAAAAGTTCAAAGGTCACTCACTCCCTGCCGACCTGCATAGTTTCCCAATCTAAATCTTAACTCGAGCCAATTTCAGAGACGCGGGTTGGACCGGTGGGGGAATGAAGCCCGTGTTTATCGCTAAATAAACTGAGAGCGCAGGAATTTGATGAGGCCCCACAGGCGGGATTCAGCTTTGCCGACGCACACATACACACACACACACACACACACATACTGACTCACAGCTCGGTGCCTGTGTTTGCTCCAGCACATCGGAGGAGGCTGGATCGAAGCGCAGAATTCCAGAGGGGAAGTCGGACTGGTGCCAGAAGACTACATCGAGGTGAGGGAGGGAGGAGGGGGGAAACTATCTGGCTACACACACACACAGACACACACATGCACATCGATTTTACCGAGCACAGAACTCGGGCTCGGGGTTCGTCGGCGGTTTCGCTCGAGTAGCATCAGGAAACAAACGCCTGCTTGTGCTAAGGTCAGAGTGTGCAGACTATCCATATCAGGACACACCCTCACCGCGCCGTTATCAGAGGACGAGTCCTCCTGCAGATCCCGTCCCTCGCGAACAAATTGGTGCGTGTGTGAGCCTCATCGGTGGTGTTGCGGTGAGTGTGTGTGTGTGTGTGTGGGTGGGTGTGTAGAGGGAGGCAAACATCATCTGTGACTGCGACAAGCCTGTGTGGAGGCGTGTGTTTGTCTCCCTGTCCCTGGTTGTCTTCCCAGCTGCCCCAGGGCTGCTTTGACTCTGTCCAAATCAATAAGCGCGGTGATGACTGTTGTCTCCCGAGGCCTGTGTGTGTCTGTGTGTGTCTGTGTGTGTCTGTGTGTGTGTGAGAGCATGTGTGTGTTTGACCGTGAAAGTCAGCACAACACACTTCTCAAGTTTCCACTCTATATTGCATTGCGTTGTTTTGCCGGTAAGGTGACGCTAACTGGCTAACGCTGTTAGCGTGCCGTGCAATTGAAGTCCAATTGAATTGTGTCATTTGTACACACTCAGTTCCAGTTGTCATTGTTGAAATCCTTCGCGAGGCAGGAGCTCGTCGTGAGAGCGAAACGGCAAGTCCCGCGATGACCCTGAAGGAATTTGGAGTCATTCGATCGCACCGGAATATCAGGATTTCTCCGCCCTCACGTCTTCTCTCTCGTCCAACTTCCTCCAGCTCAGCGCGCAGGCGCCGTCGTTCCCGCCTCCGCCTCCCCAAAATGAGCGACCGATGCCGCCGCCGCCCAACGCCGACTTGGCCTTCTTCGACGCTTTCGCCCCCTCGTCGGCTCAAAGCCAGGTAAAACACACGCGCGCTCGCACACAGGACTCCGCAGAGTGTGCGTGAGAACCCACAACCCTCCGATGCAGTGTTTCTATGCACAACACACACACACACACACTCAATGTATGGCGGCTGTGACCCACCCGGGGGTTGCGTCACACCTCCAGACGTGCACAAATCCGCGGCGATGCGGAAGCGAGAGTGTCGTGTGTGCACAAGCTGTTTCCGCCGGTCGGGGACGGACGGCGAGGGACGTGAGTGGACAGGAAATGACATCGCTTAAGTCTCTTCCCCTTTGGAGTGAAGGTGAATTAGGAGCGATGACGATGCCCGGAAAAGCAAGTGGATGCCTCACGTCCGGGCCCCTTCTCACACACTCTCTCTTCTCTCTAATCCATGCGTGCGACACACACACCTGGGCCTCTCTCTGTTTACTTGTTTGTGACGTTCTTCTCCCATCAAGGTGGACGCTGGGGGTTTGAGTCCCCAGCCCGACACTCCCGACACCCCGATATTCCCCCACCTAGCGTCCCCCGATGAGGTAACCACTCCCCTCGCGGTGAGGAGGCGGAGTCAGGCATGATGCCTCACACACACGCCCCAGTCTGCCTTGGCAAATCTGGCTGCCTGTTGAAAGCATGATCTGCTTCCAGCCAACACACACACACACACACACACACACACACACACACACACACATACATACAACCACATGTCAATACACACACCCAACCAATCATCTCCCACGCTTCTAATCGAGCATCAGCACCAAAGAGATTGATGGATCACACCCCTCCCGTCTCTCACACACACACACACACAGACTCGGTTTATTGATCAAGCCGACAAATCAAGAAAGACACGTCTCGGTACGCACACGCATGCGCACACACACACACACACACACTTCTCCCAGACTCTGATCTAAACCGGTCGTTACGTAATCTTTAAAATGCTAGTCCTCCCTGTTGTGCTCGATGTTGTGTAACCACCGGAAAGTTTGTTGTTCTTGGCTCCCAGGGTGTGTGTGTGGATATGTGTGTGTGTTGTGTTCAGTTCAGGGGATGTTCTGATTCCCCTTGTGTGTGTGTGTGATGTACGGCATAGGGCTTCATTGAAAGCATGTAGCTGCGCCTTGGCGTTCACTCACTGCGAAATGCTGTGTGAACCTCAGGGTTAGTGCACGTGTGTGCGTGTTGCGAAGAATGTGTGTGTGTGTATTGTTCCAGCCGATTTTAATGAACTACAATCAGCCTCTCATTACAAACTCCTGCTCCTCATGAGCCCCCTCGCATCCTGCCTCCCGCGCCGCCCATCCTTATCCTCTTTCCTGCCCTCTAACTCCACCCTTTTGTACCTCTCTCTCTCTCTACACACACCCACACACACACACACACTCTCTCTCTCTCTCTCTGTCGCTCTCTCTCTCTCTTCCTCAGACGAGCAACGGCAATGACCCCTGGTCGGCGTGGAGCGGCGACCCGTCGGGGGGCTCCTCCAACAACTGGGCCTCCAACCCGGAGGGTTCTCAGACAGGGAAGGCTGGCGGCGCCGACCCGTGGGCCGCCTCGTCGCACGGCCACCCTCAGGCCTATCAGGGCCCAGGTAAGGATCAGCTGACTGGGAGCTCGGGATTATTTTGCGATGCGTTTTGCGACCAACTGCTGGTTCCCATCCTGGGCAGTCAGTGCGTTAGACAGGCTAAGCAGCAGATCAGCTGTTGTCCCGCTAGCTAGCTAGCTAGTCGTTATTTTTTTTTCTCCAATTTGTTTGCTTCCTGCCAGACAGAGCGAGTCGTGAGTCAGCGGCGTGGGCGTGTAAACACCTTTGGAGGTTAACAGAAAGTGTCAGCTGTGTTTCCGCCTCCTCAACCGCAACACAGATATAAATGTCAGGGGGGGTCATGTGACAACAATCTGTGTCACCTCAAGTGACTCTTGGATGTAAACAAACTCCCCCCTCTCTCACTCCTTCCCCCGACCTGCGTCCGCTCCTTTTGTCGCTGCTCCGGTTCCGTTCCGACCCGGGCTGCGGTCCACCGGAGCGTGTGAGGAACGGTCCGGTTTCTTGGAACGCTTCACCCGCGTCTGGGTTTTGTTTTCACCAGACTATGGAAAGTTCTGCCTCACTCGTGACTCAGAGGGACACTTCTCTTCCTGCTTTCCCCCTCATTCCTTTCTCCGGTTTTCCAGCTCCCGCTCTTAATTTTGAGGAAGAAGCAGAGCGGAGACAGATCATTAACTGGTCTCTCTCTGTTTCTCCCTCCCTCTTCCTCTCTCTCCTGTCCTCCAAAGACATCTACCCTTACCCTTACCTTATCGATTACACAGGTATCCACCGCACCAACTGTCCGCAGCCTGTTGTTAGGAGGTTTTGTGTGTTTACTTCTGGCAGCAGTCATGCGCTATGAGTAGTAATTTGAAGCATGCGTGTGAGGTTCTCTG
>OMPJ01039594.1:0-29396 GCA_900312935.1 Carapus acus | reverse complement strand
GTAGGTAAACAGATGGTTGGTGGGTGGGTAGGTAGGTAGGTACGCGGGAGTGTTGGTGGGTAGGTGGGTGGGTGGGTAGGTAGGTAGGTAGGTGGGTAGGTAGGTAGGTAGGTGGGTAGGTAGGTCGATAAACAGATGGTAGATGGGTAGACAGGTAGGTACAATACAATACAATACAATTTAATTTGTATAGCGCCAAATCATAACAGGAGTTATCTCAAGGCGCTTTACAGGATGGAGCAGGTAGTGCTCCTCAGGCTACAGGTAGGTAAACAGATGGTTGGTGTGTGGGTAGGTAGGTAGGTAGGTAGGAGGTCGATGAACAGATGGTAGGTCGGTATACAGGTAGGTAGGTAAACAGATGGTGGGTGGGTGGTTAGGTAGGTAGGTGGGTAGGTAGGTAGGTGGGAGTGTGGGTGGGTGGATGGGTGGTAGATAGATAGCTAGGTAGGTAAGTAGGTAAATTGATGAATAGATGGTTGGTAGGTAGGTAGGTAGGTAGGTAGGTAGACAGATGGTTGGTGGGTAGGTAGGTAGGTTGGGTTGGTAGGTAGGTAGGTAGGTAGGTAGGTAGGTAGGTAGGTAGATGGATGGATGGATCGTGGGTTGGGGAAGAGTGTGGATGGATGGATAATTGCTGAGTGTGTGGATGGATGGATGTCCTCACCTATCCCCCTGTATTTGGGGGGGTTGGCCTTCTCGTCCAGCTGTAGCTGAGTCTTGACATACTCTGTGGGGAAGGTGATGCAGATCTCTATGCCTCCTGCAATCCCACCTGCGAACAACACAACATCCCCCATAAGTTATCAGGTGAGGTGACCACTTCCAGAAACACAGCAACCAATCAAAAGACACGTTCATTTGAAAAGCCGCCGCCCCTGATTCACGCAGCAGCGCCGACGCGCCGCCTGATTCAGCGGCGTATGAATTGCACCTCGCTGCTACTGTGTCATGGATCAGTGCAGTGGCTCCACAAATAGCTTTCGCTCCATAAACATTAAGAGCGACGCCGACGCCAAGCCGGGGAGAGTAACGACCCCGGCCGAGATGGATCGACTGCCACGCCTGCAACATTGGGGGACGGCACGGCCAGGCACAGCAGGAATGCTCTCAGATAAAAGGAGATCACGTGAGGAGCAAATGTACAGCCAGGCACGCCGTTATTCCTTTAACCAAAAGCAGGACGGAAAGTCGATGAATGACTGACTGCCAGGTTAACAGCGCTGGTACACACATGTCCTCACACACAAACACAGACACACACACACACAGTCACGCTTGGTGAGCCAGGCTGGTGAGGACAAGTGTCCAAAGCAAGGCCGACGCACAATAAGAATGAGTCATGACAGAGGGTGTGTGTGTGTGTGTGTGTGTGCGTGCGTGCGTGTGTGAGATTAATTAAATTATCTGCACTGCCTGCAGGGAGGGGCTCCATTACGCAGGCCAAGACCCTCCCATTAACTCAATCACACACACACGCGCGCACACACACACACGCACACACACACACACACACACACACACAGAGGGAGAAGGAGGTAGACGCAGAAGGATAAAGCGTGCAACAGAGGGAATGAAAAAAAAAAGAGACAGAGATCAGCTGAGAAAGAGAGGCAGGAATGGGGTGATCGGAGGGAGAAAGGGACAGAAAGAGGGAGAGCAGGTAAGGACAAAGGCATGACAAATCGCAGCAGATGTACCGGATCCAGAAGTGCTGAATGGGAAGTTCCACTAAAAATACACTGAAAAAAAAAAACAGTGTGACCCTCGTGGCTTTTCTTTCACTCTTTCTCTTCTGTCCAAACAGGTTTTGTTTCAGCCCCCCCGTCTGTTTGCTGCCTCTCTGAATTTGATCGCCGCTATCACGGTGAAGCTGAAGTAGGTGTGCTCGCAAGGTTTTCGCTCAGTGCGAAATAAAAAAAAAAAAAAAAAATCAGTTTGTGCTGCCCTTCTTCATCTGAGCTGCACCCTTATCTGTGCACAGGACAAATGGCCATGCGCCGCAATTCATTCTGATTTCATTACTCTCTTTTATTGGCTCACGGAACCAACACTGATGCCATAATTGATGCATTACGAGATACTTTTTCTGCTCTGGCCCGGACCTGGTAGCGGCTATCATTTTCTTATAAAACATGCAAGTGTTGCCACCACTGCGACCTAACAGTAAGCGGAGCCATCACCGCTGTGGCCACTGGGTAACGGTACAAACGCTCCAGATAAGAATGTACTGTACGTAAAACTCATTAAACCAATCCGCCTAAATTGTGGCATGGCGTCAGCAATGTATTGCCTTCGTGAGCAGCATGACTAATCATGACTATTTCAGAGAGTGGGACTTACCCAGATAATCAATGAATGTGAGCTCAGTGATGTCTCTGAAGCATAAAGGCCACTTTGGATTCAGTGTCCTGTAAAGGGATGAGTCATCGGGATCTATTTCAGATATTTAAACCTTATATTTTATCGTGGTGTTGACACCTTTGGCCTGCTGACTGGGTGAGGTCAGGCAGGAGTCACATTGGGGTCTGCACACTCACACAGCACAGTTTCAGTCACACTCATGTTTCTGTTCATCCATCACTGCACTGCTCCTGCTGAAGTGGTGCTTTTTTCTACTTTTTCTGTGTTGCTATGTTGTTTTCCCTCATTTAACCTTCTTTCATTTTCATTCTTCATTTCCCTAATGTCTGTTATTTTCACAAATTACCAATTTGTTGCTAATTTGCTCAATCCACATGCTGGCTCGTGCAGTTGAACCAGTTTTCAACTGTCTCGAGTTCCTCATTTGTGACAATTGCCCTTAGCCTCGTTTCTACGATTGGAGAAGTTGAGTTTTTCGTGCGAGGATTATTTTAAGATTGGTTCATATGACCCAAGTGTGCCTGAATTTTCACATTTGTGCTCAACTTCAATTTCCCATCTTAATGCCATCTCAAGGCTAAGTAAACGTAATGCCTGTAATCCTGGAGTATTATTGAGCAAATGGCACATTCTTCACATTCTGAGTTTGAGTGCTTCTGTCACAGGCTGGTGTAGATTCTTTGGGTCAGTGTGTCTTCTATAGGTCGCAATGACAACTTTGTCCATCTCCACTGTAAGACCAGCATGGCAGGAGAAGCCAAACTAGCCGCTAACAGCGACACAGCACATATTATCAATCCTCATCTCTCTCAGTCACACACACACACGCACCTGTTTACAGACACACACTCAGAGTCAGCGGCAGCCCGTTTGTCTTCTTTGCGGTTTTATGAGCGTGTCACTTTCCCCACGCGGTCATTCTGTCTCTCACTCACATAAAATAAATGAAACCACAGATCGACTCAGGTGCAGGCGTCCAAACACAAGTCGGTACTGCCATGAGACGGCCATTAATCTTCATCTCCTCAAACCCGCGCTCCTGTCCCGCTCTTCATTTCTCTCCTCCTTCCGTCCGCCGGCCTCAACCCCCAAACACCCATCTCCACCACCACTCGCAAAATCAATGCAGACACATCGATCCTTGACCAAATTACTGTTCCGCCGTACAAACCAAGATGGCGCCGTGCTGTTTGTGCCAAAAAGAAAAATGCAGTGTACACTCATAGTTAGATGGAACAGAAATCAGTCAAAACATGCCCACAAAGCCCCATAAAGAGTGTGTAGTAAATTATCTGCTGTATCAAGTGCTATTAAGCGGACAGGCTAAATTGATGTTCTGTGTGAATTAACTGCTCTAACACTCGCTTAGCAGCCAGACAAAAGACGATTTATAGTTTAATCAGCATCACTCTGGTTTCACAGCTGAGATCTCCCCGCGTCGTTGCCGCTTCAGTTTGCCTCTCGTGGCCACTCGCGTACACACACACGCACACGCAGGAAGGATGGAGGGAGGGAAAGACAGGTGAGCAGGCAGACGGCCAGATAAGACAGTTTCCCGGTGCCTGCTTCGCTGACTCTAATGAGCATCGAGGACATCTGGTCCACTCAGAAATTCCTTTTAGGAGACCCAGCAGCCAACTAAATGCCAGAAACTCCAGAATGTGGCGAGTTCAAAACAAGATTTTAAGCCTCATTATCTTTGAAATGTCAACACTGTCTAGCGGAAAAGACAAAATACTCAACCTGCCTGCCGCCTGAGCGAAGTGAATACTCTACAAACGCCACAAAGCAGAAAACGAAGCAATTACGCAATCCAATCAGAGCGACTCAGACTGTGATAATCTGACGCCACACTCAAAAATGAAACGTTTCACAATAAGTGATCGTGCTGTAGCACCTGCGTGTGTAATGGGTGTAGGAAAATATTCATTAGCCGTTATATTGCTGCATTTATCAATTATTTAGCTTGAATTTACTCATTTTCCCCAAAGGCAAGGGGCAACATGTTTCTCAGTAGGGAAAAAGAATATGCAGGAGACAGGTTGTTATGGTTGCGGTCACCGCCGGAGGATTACGGCACATCAAACACAAAAAAGCTAATTACAGGAATCAAAATATTTCATGAAATAGATCAAAATAATTATTCATCTCCCGTCGAGCCTGGTTTTCTATTTCAGTCTCACTCTCCTGTTGCGATGTTGAACGTTCGCTGGTTGACACTACAGCTGCAGCTATAGCTGCTGAGCGTTTTTTAATTCTTTAGCCGTTTCCTCACATTTTGACTCGAAATGAAACCTTATACAAGCTACAATTGAACTTTGAAATATGCAATAGGTAACCACACCCGCATCTGTGGGCATGTCCACGTGGGCAATCACAGGACTGAAGTGGTGCAGCTTCAGTGGAATTATAGCTAAATTACCTCCGAGGCTCACACATTGACTGTGTGTTTTCCAGAGCAGATTGTTTCACCAAGCGCCTCAGGCAACAAAACGCCATCCCATGAGCTGCTACCGTGCCACGGGAGAGAGAAGTAGGCAGTCAGCCATTTAAGTTTAGCTTCCCACCCTGCGAAAATCAACACAGGGATGCCGTATACTGGAGCCAACCTTGTGTCAACTAGCCCGAATAAGATTAGAATCAGAAAAGGTGCTATAAAAAACAAAAATACTCTTAATAACCGGACGCAAGAGACCGCGTGACAAGGCGTGAGTGATAAGGAGATTATGTTGCATGTAGCAGACATGAATTATGATTTACCACTACTGCTGGTGTGTAGGCATTAAAGGACTGACTGTGTGTGTGTGTGTGTGTTCACGTGTGTGCACGCACTCACTTCTCCACAGAGCAGGGAGTAAGGGAACACTGACAAGCCCTCTGAGCACAGAGAGAAGACAGCCACTCAGAAACGCTAAATGAACGCCTGAGGCCATGGGGCGAGGGGCGGGCAGAGAGTATGGGGTGAGAGAGACAGAGAGAGAGAGAGAGAGAGAGAGAGAGAGAGAAACAGAGCAAGAGGAGAGAACAAGACAGACTTTGTGTCAAAGCCCAGTCCCACAGAGAAGTCAACATTTCACTCTACGATCCCCCTGAAGCACCGTGTCAATTTATGCATTCTAATGGCCAGGCATAACAGAACAGGCTCACAATGCGAATATCTAAACCAGAGATCCATTGAGATACACCGCCCCCTCTTCATACACACATGCACACACCCACTATGGCCCCACAATGGCCTGACACTGATAAGACCGTCCCTATTGAAAGAAACTTCAACCGTCCAATGGAAGCGGCTGCAGTGCAAGCACGAGCCTACCAAACGTTGACCTCCCAAATGTGGCTGTGTGTGCACATTGCCATCAGGCTCGGAAGGGCAACACACACACACACATTCCCTCATACACATGGGCGCACTCACACACACAGACACACACGCAGACAAATAGCACACATGGCTCCGAAGTGGAAGTTCAACATTTGACAGTGGTGTGAGAAATGCGAGAGATATTCAAGAGTCACCACATTTTGCATCCTGATGCAGCGAGCCGTCTACTGCTGCTGCTTTTGATGGACAACATCTCAGGGCGGGGGTTTCGATATAAGTTTTCCATCATTGGAACAAAGTTCTGCCGGCGCTGCCCTCTCCAGAAACACGCACAGACAGGTTTCATTTACAAGGCTTCAGATGACAGGTGTTCAATCAAACCCCTCCGGATAGTGAGGCTGGCTGGGTGGTGTCACAACCATTTCCAGAGAAGGAAATCGGGCCACTGTGACAAAACTGGCCAGACTGGCTGCAACCTTGCACAAGATCTGGATTCAGCCAATACGGGGGATGGGGGAGTGAGGGTTAAATGTCTCACCGAAAGCCACAAGAGCTCTTTCCGATGGGACTCCGTGATTAAATGTCACAACAAATGATGATAACACGAATTTCCATAATAGCATTAAGAGCACAGATGCCACTGGCCCTTTTGCAATTTTCTATGGCAGTTGTCTGATGAGCAGATGTCACTGGTTGCTGTAACTGTTCACTTTGGGATACAAGACTCACATTTCCACTGTTAATCTCAAATTGCAAACTAAATATTTGCAGTTATTGAGAGATTCTGGAACATCTGCGATTACATAAGCGGTGGTTTATTGCTCTTTCCCAGTGCTCCGCTGACATGAATAGGTACAATATTTCCTGAGCAGATGTTCTTTCACGCAGAGCTCTGTCTTTCATTTTAGACGACTGTACCACTGCAAAAAGAGTGAACACACTGTTGATTTTTAATGTCTTCTCTGAGCTATTCCGTCATGGCTGGAATATTCCAGCACATACACTTTTCCCCAACACATTGCTGAAACTGGCACATCGCTGCACGAGCAGGCAGCATGCAGTCTTTACAGAAGAGCACCTTTGACAGCCTCTTCATCAAGCCTGAGCCGCTGCTGCACCCATATCAGCTTGGGAGGGGGTTGATTGTTTAGATGGAGAGGGGAGGTTATTTTGTCGTCTACTTCACGGTGCCCGAACCAAACACCATTTCACGATGCAACTCCATGACTGATAAGTCTGACCCGCTTTCCGTCAAACTAGCGACGTGAGAATGATTAATCAGAGGTAAACCTCATCTAAAAATGTTTTGAAGGCGAAATGGCCAAACCTATCACCAAAGACTCATTAACTGCCTGTGAAAATGATCATTAATTACCACGGAAGAATAACGAAGTGCCACGACGGCATGGGGAATACCGATAGTGAAGCAGCTGTTTAAACCTCAGCATGGATTATTGTCACTGTGCCCCAACCCAAAACACACATTAAAGCATTACGGTGCAGAGACAGAGTGAGGCTTGTCTGCAGCGAGAGCATCCTCTGGAAGGTTGAGTCACCTGCCAATAACTACATTAGCGTAAGTGGAGTACTCTCATCTTTGTATCAAATGGATAACATCACCTCGGTGCAATGAGGATGGGTTGATGGCGGCTGAAAATCTGCCTGCCAGAAAAAATGCTGAGACGTGGAGAGAGTAGGGAAAACATTTGAAGGATTCAGCGGAGGCTCCTTCTTGGCTGTCAGGGATGACATGCTTCACATGCAAGGTTTACCTGTTTGGCAGGTGATGTTATCGCTGCTACATGGGGAAAAATCCAGTTTAAGTTCTGGCTTTAGGCAGCATGGACATTGTGCACAGCTGCTGAAAAGATAACTGGAATGGTGACATTCAAGAGAAACCTCAACCGCTCTCGCAATCCTCGCAGCTGAACAGATTGCATACTGAGGCAATACTGCATAATATGCACAAATGTTTGCAGCAGCTATGCCTGAGTATTTCATCGATTATTTCAGATAACTCGTTGAACTCAAAGGTCAAAAGCCACAGGAAAATAGAATAGCTCACGTTGCATTTGTTGTTTCTATAAGTATTTCTCAG
Organism: Carapus acus; assembly: GCA_900312935.1. Taxonomy (NCBI): domain Eukaryota; kingdom Metazoa; phylum Chordata; class Actinopteri; order Ophidiiformes; family Carapidae; genus Carapus; species Carapus acus. The sequence continues at coordinate 21,609 of OMPJ01039594.1, read as the reverse complement.
TTTGCTTGTTTGCACAGTGTAAACATTTGACGCAAGCCTCAAGCGGTTCTACTAAGAGAAGAGCCCATAACGTCCGACTTGAACGAGTATTTAGTTTAAGTACAACAAAACTTGTGTATAGAATTCGGTTTTAAGGGGGCGCGTTCAGAGGCGTTGTATCTAATTCTCGTTTTAAGTATTTATATGTGGCACATCGATACACTAGCCTCGGCGCAGTCCCCAGCCGAAGGGAAACTAAGCCCACAGCTTCGCAAAACCTGCAAATGTCACTTTTCTTTGCACGAAAAGCGAGATTTTCTCACTAAACAACTTACCGGCCAGAATCGCCTTTCCGGGGTGAGTAAGTTTCGCCTTCCCCGCCGCCGGAGCGGCCGCGGCCAGGCACCGCGGCCGAGCGAACGGGCTGACAAACGTGTTTTTCTCCTGCATGCCTCCGTGGAAAGAGCGACAACACGGGAATGAAGTAGTGTTCAATTTGTTCGTCCTCGCTGGGGCGCGTAAGCGTAACACATGGGCGGTCTGGGGCTCTGGTGCGCCTCTTCCGACTCGCTCCGGCTCCGGCTCATGGACGCGTCACGGAGGATGTCCCCCGTGTTGGGCAGGAGTACTAATCAAGGAGTAATGTGTCAGGGAAGTTGGGATGTCCTAAAAGCGAAGGCGGGCGGGTGTAACCATGGTGACACGGTGGCGCGACGGTGGGACGTGAACGCAACCCGGAAGACACGGGTGGGTAAATAGGGTTCGTATCCTGCTCCTCCTCCCGCGCTCCTCCGTGCGGCTTTTTCCTCTAAATGTCGATGATTCCAGTTTGTAGTGCCTTGAAAGAAGTGTAAACAAGCCGAGCGACGGGTTGGTCGGAGTTGTGTACAAGTTGTACGAAGAAGGCGAAGAAGGCTGGAGGGTTTTTTAAATTTGTTTTTGCTCCGCACCAGAGGGAGGGCGGGGCGCGGACTCGCCACATCGCCCTTCTTCGCTCGGTTTATTACCATACGAAAGCGGGCAAATGGCGTTACTTTTTAAAGGAACCTTCATGGATAGTCATTGAATCATCATGATGAAAAGGCTAGCATGTGAAATTATTGTTGCAAAGTCACAGCCACACCCAGAGCAAGAGGACAAGGCGCGCGCATTCACGCGCGCGCAGAAACCATCAATCAGGTCGTAACAAAATGTCAGTGTGGGTCCAGCATCCTGTCAACAAGGGCGTGGATAGAGGGCGTCGTCTCTCTCTCTTTCTCACACACATACACTCACACACACCTGGTCAATTCCAACCACACAAACCCACATGGAGGAATAAATTTGTGCCAGATCTATATCAAATCCTCCTCATTAAATGATAATCCCCTCCTAATCCACATAGGAATCTGTATGAAGGGCTTTTTTCCCAGCTAAATTCTAGGAATTTCATTGTTAAACATGAGAGCCATATTTCTAACAAGTCAGTGAATGAGATGGTTCAACACAATTAAATCATATTTGCCTTTGCTAAAGCCCCAAGAATGAATTATTTCCATGAGCACATCTGCCAAACCACCAACCACAAATCAGGGCTTTTGTCTCAAATAAAACCAGTCTAGTTATGCATCATGGAAAAACTCAAGTTATCTTTGCTCCCCTGCCTTCATCATTATTTGTGTTGGTAAGGGGCACCATGTGTGCTGCTGCGAAGGTTTGTTTTTCTTCTACTTTTACAAGGCCAAAGTGGATGTAAAGCCAAGATGGTCATTGAGCTCCACTCGTGACTATATTTAAAGAAAAAATCCTCGCAAGTCCTCAATCATCTCCCCTGTTCACAGCATTGCTTCAGAGTACTCTGTTTATTTGACCTATTTATTTACCCTTTTTCATTTTCTTACAAAAATCATTATGCTTTGAAGACTACAACAATTCACTATTGACAATACATATGGCATGGTATCTCCATAATAGTAGACTTTGTCGATTAGTTAGGTATTTTAGTATAGCTTAAATTATACACTGCTCTCAGTACAAGATATATTTTTTGAACCACTGGTACCAGGATGTCGTCAGCCACGTTATCGTCTGTGTTTTCACCTCTGAAGTCGTTGTGAGTTGTCAGAGCTTCATCCTCTTCATTTCTGGATTGGGTGAAAGTTGAAAGTTCCTCTGTATGTCGCTTGGTTGTTTCTTTTGACACACAATATTAGTTATACTTGATATACTGTAGTGTAGGATGAAAAGTTGTGCTCCTGGTTGCAGCATCATAGTTTGGCAGCACATGCACAGAGAACAGCATATAGCATTTTAGTTTCCACTCCTCTCCCTCCATCTGCTTTTCTTTTTTTTTGTCTATTTGTTCGTAGTATCCTGGGGGGCTTTCATCTCAGCTGGGTGGAGGCAAACCGAGTCCTGTATGAGTGTCTCTTGGTTTTACAACACATCTCTCAAAGACCTTAGAGCCTTCAGAAACAGAATACACACACGCGCACACACACACACACGCAGACACACGCGCGCGCACACACACACACAAAGGTAGACAGTACCTCAGCAACATGTGTTCTTCGCCCGTATACAGCTTCACTTTGTACCAAACACTTTGTACCAGTCCTGGAGGAACGAACAAAAACTATTGCACAGAAAACTATTGTTGTTATCAAAGCATGAGGACAGACTGGAACCAAACAGGACCAAATGAACCCGTTTCTCACAGTATTAAATACTGTCAGGTTGTAGCAGTCAGTGCATCTGAATGAAAGTTTTTTTTGTTGGCAGCGCTGAGGGTCGAGGGAATGAACGCTAATCGAAAAAAGACAAAGTTCACAAAAGCTGTGCTACGGAAAATACAGTCTGGGAGGGAACAGCAACTGGACAAATGGATACTGAGTGGTATGGTGTCTAAGAGTTTGGAGGTCATGCTGTGTAATCAACTGCAATGAGTGTGTGAGTGAGGCGTAGGAGGGGAGGGAGTAAACAAGGGCCTTGACGCTATCCCTCTCTTCTGGGGTGGGGGAGGAGAGATGGCGAGGAGGAGGGACAGAGGTGTCTATTGCAGTTTCGCCAAGCAGGGAGTCTTCTTGGTCGGGACAGCCCACGGAAAAGGAAGCGATGGCATTTGAGGATCTTGGTTTTGTAGGATGGCAGGTCGAGACCCCGGAGTAGCACTGTTCTGTGTGCTTCAGGGTTCAACGAGTGTGTGCGCGTGTGTGTGTCTGTGTGCGTATGTGAGAGAGAAAGAAAGAGATAGAGAGAGAGAGACTGTGTGTGCGAAGGTGTGATTAGGGCACGAATGGCCTGATTTTAGATGTTGAAGCCGTAAGCGGGTTGTGCGGGGAAGGCCGCTGCAGGAGCATAGGCGTAGCCTGGGTATCCTGGCTGGGCTGCTACTGGAGCAGCATTGGCCGTCAACATCAGCTGTTGGCCTGGAAACACACCCATAACAACAACTTTTTGAGTAGAAGATGGACATTATGTACACCCTACACAATATTTACCCAATCAGAATGTGGCCAAACACACAGCAACCATGAAAACATCTCCTATACTCAGCACGAGACCTTTTTCAATATGAAAGATTGTGCCACAACAACCACAGACCATTAAAGAGTTGAGGCAATTTCTGAGGTTGTATTTTATTAACTGACATGCAAGTGGAAATAATGCAAGTTAAAGTTAACTTCAGGGGCCTTCTTTCAGCCAAGAATCACATATGTTCTAAATTAAAGCACCAGCAGAACTATTCTTCCAGCCTTGGAAACACCCCGCTGAGCAGAGACTTCACCCTGGGTTTGGCGTGCAGTCAGTGAACATACCGAACACTATAGGCTGAGGCTCCGTCACCTCCTCCTCAGTTTTCCTTTGGCTGTCAGCTTCTTCCAATTTCTCAACCTGCGGCGGGAAAAGAGAAAAAAAAGAGATCCGTTGGATTGGGTATAGATAGTGCCACAAAGTGATAATACCTAGATTTTATTGTGGGGACCTAAGTGAAGCCCGATGAGGAAGTTTGCAACTAAATTTCTTCTGAAACCAAATTTCAATCTGAGGTCAAAAGCTTCTTTGCATTTCCAACACTACCTTGGCTTTAAGATTTAAACTCAGAATCTCTTTCATTATTCAGTATCAGTACCAGGATAAGTATTTCTCAGCTAATCCTCTACTTATTAGAGGAATTAGCGGAAAGAAATCCAACTATATGTGAAACTAAATTACAAAATAAAAGTTTCAAAGTGGAGATTATATTTTTGGACAAGATTTTAGCTGGATCCCCACAATAAAGCAAATTCTATGTAGCAAATAAAAGGTAATGCCTTGTATATTTTGCAAAAATAAAGCTTGGCATTCCCATTTTAAACTACCGTAAGCTAAGGTTTTCTGTGATGGATAAAAAACACTGATCAACGTTTGAAGGATTGTAATACCAAGCATTGCTGACCAGGTCTAGATTTTGAGGCGTTCTAGGAGAAGATGCCATGCAGTCAAGGTGAACCTCTTCCATTCTAACACTGCCTCCATTAGCAGGAGTCAAATTTCCTTGCAGAGTTACGGGGATTAAGGGTAAAAGGACACAGTCAATATTTAAGGACAGACCTACACATGCCTCTATGCTGATGTTTCAGTTCTCAGCCATTCAGTCATAGTTTCACACCAAACCACTGACACAGCTGAACACATGCTTCCATTCCAGGCCCTGCTATCGATGTGCAAGGCTGCTGTGAAAGCCAGCTACAAATCAGCCCTTTGGCTCAACCTTGCCGTGCAGCAATTTGTGCAGCGAGTTGGATGTCATATCAGTTTTCTTCTCTTTCAGGGTGACGGAGAAATGAGTCATTGCGCCTCTACTAGGAAGGAAGTCCAGAGTAAAAAAAAAAAAAAAAACACAGACTCAGGTTTCTGATGTAAGATGCTGTCAGTCGACATGAAAATAGCAAACTTTCACTTGAGTCATGCTGTCTGAGGCATGAGCTGACCCAATCGCAGCTTTCTGACACATTTCTGTGTTGAGCAATAAATAGGTGAAAAGCAGGAATTTGAAACTTGCGACTACAACGATGCTGTCTATTTTAAATTCAGCCACTTTGAGCTAAGATTAAGTAATACGCTGCAATGACCTCGCCTTTGCTTTATGCTTGTTGGGAGAGAGCAAACTATCGTCTTAAAGAACCTCAGCACAGAAAGCAGATGAAGGGCCCACTGATAAGTGACATTAGTATACTGATAAAAATTGCCAACCGTGAAGATAAAAACATGTGACACAGAGGAAAGAGTTTATTAGCAGGAGATCTACCATGCCTTTAACGTGCCTTTAATGCAGTCTGGACCCTCCATGGCACAATGTTCTCGGACATCTAATCTATGCTGGTTAACCTGGAGTTAGTAACACAGGGGTGCATCTAAATGGTGCACTGGTGCATCCCAACAATGAGGATGATGAGTGCAAATTCAGAACTTTTTGACAGTAATCCAATGTTTGGATCCCACAGGACCAGCGGAATCATGACTTTGTCACCTGCGATCACTTGTGGAGTTTTGGGCTGGGATGAAATACAAAACCTTTAGATGCTTCCCCCAAAAGGAATTCAGAGTTAGAAAGTTGAAAAGTGTCTGTTAGGTCAAGACAGATCCATCCTGCTCCCTCCTGACAAACCGTGTGGTGTGCAGGCTTTGTTTCCAGCATCAATGTGAGTTTCAATCCTGTTGAATATTCTCAAAGCCAAGAAATGACCCACAGCAACCTGAGTTCACTTCTACCCATCGTAAGCAAAATCACAGATCACCTGGACGCACAAAGACATCTTTAGCAGAAAATTACAGTTTTAGTCCAATCTGTACAGGTCTGCACAGGTTTGACTTTGACTACTGAGTGGCAAAAAAGCGCTAATTTGGCAAAGCTCCACAGTTTACAGTGTGGTGTGAGTTTGCCCGCATGGATAACGACAAAGCAATTAAATGTTTTGTCACAACAGTCGCTTTGGTTTGATGTGCCAAAGCTCTTTGATTGCAAATCCACCAGCAAATGCAGAACAATACATTTTCCACACAGGCTGATTCGGAAAATCTTTTTAAAATGAGTCATGCTGTTTCCAAACAAAAGCCCGCACACACAAGAGCTCTCCAGGGACAGAGCGCGTTAGGCCATTCTCAAGTCTACAGTCCATGCTAGGTTCCTACATCAGAAACCTAAGAGATCAGTTACAACAAAAACAGACAGAAGACATGAAGGTATAAAAAGAAGGGGCCAGAGACCGTCACCTTCGCCGCACACTCATCAACCTGGAAAAGAACCCAAAGAGATGACCTCACATGACCTCACCATCAGGAAAAACAATACCAGGATGTTTTGGAGAGTTGTAAAAAGGACAGTGTCCAACATTACTATGAAGACTAAAGGAAACCATTGAACAATGTTGGAAAATAATCCTGAATTTCAGTTCCTGCCAACTGCTCATTTGTAAACTTTTGGAACAAAGGGACATTACAGCAACACAATCGAATTCTATTTTTCAATAAATGACTAAGTATGGAGAGTGAAAAGACTTTTTCCTCATTACCATCTGCACAACAGGTTCTGAGGTATCCACTGACCTTTAACGTCATTTCAAAAAACACACACATGTTGGTGGAGCACTGACCTTGCTGAGGTATTCCCTCATGACCTGGATAAAATATGGCATGGCAAAGTCCATGATATTGTGCCGCCACGCCAGGTCCAGCACAACGTCGGGGTGCAGAAGGTCGTAGGAGGCGAAGAGGCAGGCAGCGAAACACTCCTTCTTGCCCTCTTCCAAGAACCAGTGGAGCAGAGTCTCTGCCAGTGCTGGATCCTTTGACTCTGCAGCGTACAGCATGGCATCCTTGGATAAACAACATAGGGGCAATGTTAGCGGGTCCATACTTGACATTAAAAATATCGACAAAACATTGCCACCTAGCGACAGAAAAAGGTATCGCAGGTGTGAGTGGTGTTCCCGGTTCCAGGGACAATATGCAAAATAGTTTTCCCCATCAGCTCCACATCATTGCCTTTTGGACATATAATTTCTTACAACTTCACCCTTGACATGGAAACAGCAATGGTGGCCAAAATGAAAACTGATTCACCTGTCTGATTGAACTCATGGGTGAAAATTTGGTCCAAGGCCATTTTCATGTTTTTCCCATTTCCCAAACACCCCCTAACCCCCTCAAAAAAAGTTTTGCTTGGTTGCTTGGTTGAAAAAGCAGTTTTCCTACCTTGTAGAGCTTGTCCTTCTTGCAGAGCTCTACACTCTGTCTCCACCGGTTGTTACCCTTGTACAAGTAGGCAGCGATGCGTCTGAACTCTATCAGTTCATGGTTCTCTAACCTTTGTGCCAGGCCAATGGTGTCAAAGTTGTCATATGCGTCGATGGAGGCCCTCAATCCCTGCGGAAAACGTACAGGTAATGAGTACATTTCTAGCTAGACAGCGCCACAACGGATATCTGATCAAGCAGGGTCTTCAAAGTTACTAGATAACAGTCTTCTAGACCATTTTCAGTTTGCATTTCACATTTTTAGTAACAACTGACACATCTTGGTTACAGAGAGACACACCTGGTAGTCTTCCTCCTCTGTCAGAAGGTTGTTGAGGGCCTCGTTGACTGACTTGTTGTTGTGGCTCTGGACAGATCTCAGGTATGGCTTCACCAGCTTTAGCTGGGTTACCTGTTCCAGAAAGGAGCAACCAGTTCATGACGATGTTCAGATCAGGTCTACAACCCGAAGAGAACCATCTCGAAGGTGCGAGTCAAACAATGATCCCGTTTACCTTGCTGAAAAAGGAGACGGTGCGACTGTGGTCTAACCGCGGAGACAGGATGGTCAACAGGTCGTTGAGTAGGAGGGGTTTAAACTCCAGATAGAAAGAGAGGGACTTATAATACAACTCCACATTGGCAACCTTCCAAGGAAACACACGAACATCAGCCATTAGATTTGAGGTTGGTGTGTGTGTGTGTGTGAGAGAATCACAAACTGAGTGCACACTTTAATATCAATATTTGACCTTGGCTATTATGTCTTTGAACATTCCCTCCTTCCATGCATCTGTTGGATGTGACATCATTGTGATCACAGCGTTGTCAAACTCCTCATATTTTTCATAAAGAAAAACCAGCTCTGCCCACAAGTGAGACTGCTCGGCTGCACGAAGCACCTGAAAAGCAAAACGTGAAAATGACAAGTCAATATTCAGTGTGTGGATTAATATTCACATTAAAGATGATTTGTTATCGCATATTATTGAAAAAAGAGCTCAGCAAGTAACAATCTACAACCAAGGGTAACAGGTCTTGATATGCAGCCAGTCATATCAAAAACATCTTCAACTGTTGGAAGCCGAGGTTTCTTATTTGGTTTCATTTAAGTGGGGGGTTGTTTACACAGACGCACACAGAGATCCAACCTACTTTTGGGATATTGACTCTGGACCAGAAGAGCTCCAGGTGCTCCTTCATCTTCTGAGGTTTGAACTTGGAGTAGAGGATGGCAAGCTCAGTGAACATGCCCATGTGAGCTCGCTCCAGGCCCAGAGCGGCCTCCAGCAGAGCAATGAGCTCCTCAAAGTACCCGCGGTCCTGGTAGTAGCTGATCAGGTCCTCCAGCTCGTCTGCGTGGATCACTATGTGGAGGCCACAGATTTGCGCCAGACGGAATTCCTCCCCGTCGACGCAGGCAAAACACACCTGCGGACCAGCGAGGAAGAGAGGCAAGTGAGAAAATTGGTCAGGTTATCGTACCACATTTCCCAGATATCCACAGATCAGAGGCGAAGCAATGGCAGTATGGCTTTGCATGGTGATCCTGTTACCTCCTTCCATGTGCGGGTGCTGTTCGCTTTCCTGGCACTGTCCACGGCAGTCTGATACTCTCCAAGGTGGACCAATGTGGACGCCAGCCGAGCGAAGTTGGACACATTGTTGTACAAGAGCTTGGCAGCTTCGTACATCCCCTCCTCATAACACCTATCGCCCACCTGCAGAGGGACAGACCAAAATACGCAAAGCGATTCAGAAATACTGAAACTGACATATGCACAGACTTATGCTGACACTAAACGTATACCTGCTGTATGTGAGCATTGTTGGGTCCACTGACAAACTCCTCTAGCTCAGCCAGACGGTTCGTCTTGGCCAAAGCAAAGATCAGCTCCGTCTCCACGTACGATTCCCTGGCTTTCTTCCGTGCCATTTGGAGGAATTTCACTAAATCCTCCCAGTTGTCTACAGATAGGCCAACAGTTTTAAGACTGGGTGCAACTCGCTAACAACGGGCCTAATAATCACACCGACCCGCACTTACTGTTCTTGCTGGCTGCGTTTACAACCTCCATGTACGCAGAGGGGTCCACGGCTTTAATGTAGGAGTCGATGGCCTCCTTTACCAGGTCTCTGTGCAGCTGAGCTCGGGCCAACTGGCTCCACACCGCCGCCTCGTTACAGTGTTCAGCAAATTCATAGGCCCGATCCAAATTGCCTATGTGCTCTATCAATACCTGAGGAGCAGAACAGAAATAAGAAATAACAATGATAATGGCAGTTTAATGTAAAGCACTGTGATAGAGACTTAGAAAGGCAATTATTCCAGCAAAAATCTGACATGTGTGTGCAGCTGGGGCAGGGATACATTACCTGTATGGCTGAGGTGTTGACATCAAACTTCTTGAAAATAGCAAAAGCCTCCTCGAAGAGTTCATTGCTGATTGCGATGTTAGCAATATCTGGAGCGTCGTAGTTGTCGAGCCTGTTTATGTACTCCATCACCCGGGTGCGGTCTGCCTTGATGGCCGTCAAAATCAGCAGATTCTGAAGGTTTCTGGGACAATGCAGAGGACAGATGGATTATTACATACTACTGAATAATGGCCACTTTGGCTGCTAAAGTGATTGGTTATGCTGCTCTACCTGTGCTCACTGAAGATGGAGTTATCCAGTACGATTTTTTCCAACAGTTCGATCAGCTCATTCGGCAGGTCTGCTGTCATGAAGGCCTTCACTGAGATTGATACTTCTTCTGGGTCCTGAGTCTCAGACAGAGCGGTCTGCACCACCTATGATGACAATCAACAGAGTTGGAAGACAAATTAACGTCACAGAACAAATACAATTAGCGATCAGAGCAGAAGAGGACGCTAACCTGGTCAATGAGTTGTCTCCTGTAGGGGTTGTTTTCATCCAGCACGTTAGCCCATAATTCCGGATCTTTCCGCCGTACCAGATAACGTGCTTCGCTCTTGAATAAAGAGTTCTCGTTGCACACCTGGCGCAACAAGTAAAAATAATTACCATCGATTCAACGTGTGTAGAAATTTGAAGAACCCTGCGCAGTATTACACACTTTGATGAGCTCCAGGTCACACTGGCCCCTCTCATACGCCACACACGCGAGGTGGGGGTCTCTCTTCTCACAGTAGCGTCCCACCACTGCGCTGTCGTAAAAGGGATTCTCCTTCAGGAAACGCTCTGGTGTGTTGTTGCTGTCTATGTAGATCTTAGCCAAGGCATTGTGGGTGGCAGGCTCCTCGCATCCTTCGTGGATCCGTGACTCCAACCACGGCAACAGAAGCTTCAACCTGAGGGGAATTTCAAGACGTGTTTTATGTGGAGACAAATAACAGTTTGATTATACAGGAAGTCCACCTGTGACGCTGCTGGTGATGATCATTCGTATTTCTGTGCTGAAAGTCCCGCATGCTCAGCTAACATTAATTCATTATCAGATTCATGTAGTGGCAAAGTGAAGACTAAAGGTGGCAGTGCTTCACCGTTGGACAATGTTTGTGTGAAGTCATCTTGAGCACCTAGGACTTGCGCTGAAACGGTGACTCATTTGGAATATTTTTGGAAATGCAAAAGTGTGAGAGGCGGAGACGAGATTTATTCTAACAATGGTGTTTGGTACATTTGAGAGGACACAAACTCACCTGTTCCTCTTCTCTACCTCCTCCACCAGCTCGTCTGTGGAAAACTGTCCTCGGACCACCATGATTAGATTCTTGATGACATCCTCTGAACAGTCCACATCCAATAGGCCGCCTATCACCACTGGTAAGCGGCTGGGGTTCACCTAGAAACAAAGCCAACATCCCTGAAATAAAGATGTGGTCGATACATGCAGAGACAATATAGTTTTGGGAGGCCTTGTCCCACCAAAAGCAACAGTTTTTAGTTACAGTATTAACGCCTACACAAATCATTGGGACAGGGATAATAGTTGGTTTGAGAAAAGGGGGATGAATTTGATGAGAGGAACTGAGTAAACAAGTGTGACGTGTCTCAATGGTGGACTGGATGCTAGCATAAAAAGACAGAGCACGTTGGACAGGCGAGAGGTCAGCCATGATCTTACCTTCTGTACATAGATTTCGATGTATTTCTGTAAACTGTTGCGGTAGAGGTAGAGCACTAAGTCATGGACAAAGTCGAAACGATCACAAACGATGATCAGAGGGAGCTGATCTGTTAGTTTGGCCTCCTGGTGAAAGAAACAATACATAGTAGCAGTGACATGTCAGTCGTGGGGATGCTGCGAATTGTTTGTCTGTCCCTTCAGTATATTTTCTGCTATTGTTGGGATCAGAGGAGATAAGATAAGAATCACACTCAAAAATAAAACTAAGTAAAGAATATGCTTTACTTACATTTAGTAAGTAAAGAACATGCTTTACTTGCATTGACCTTACTTACCTTCAGGAAGTTTTTCACTCTCTCTGGGTCGTAACAGTTGCTCTCGCGGCAGATTCTCTCCACTTCCTTGATTTGGCCCGTTTTACATGCTGCCTGAATATACTTAAAGTGGACATCGGGCTCCTGGCTGAAATTCACAATCGACCCGAGGAAGTAAAACAAACCTTAAAAGAGAAAAGGGGAGAAAAGGAACAGTTGTCGAGGCTTTTGAATTCAAATCAGCCCCCAAAAGCCACACCCGACCCCTGCGTGACACCTACCCTCGTAACTCTTGAACGACTCAAAGAGTTCCACCAAGGCCTGCGTCCCCAGCTGCTCGTGGTACTTTGACGCTACCTGGACGCACAGCTGCAGGTTCTGCCTGATATTGGCGGACAGCATCGCCCTGAGACACTCCAGCGAGTCCTCAACTGACAGGGAGCCAAAGAAGTTCACCAGCCACTAAAGAGACGGGAGGACGGTGGAAAGAAGGAAGAAAGAATGTGAGCCCAGGGAGGAAGAGAGGAAGGGAGGGAGTCATATTTTTGCCATTCATAAATAATGAGGGAGTAAATGCTATTGTGCAGACCTCCGGGTTGAGCAGATGTGTGTGCACGACAGCTCTTTTGATATCATACAGGTCCGTGTAGTGTTCTAGGGCTCTCTGCAGCAGACCCGCCTTCTCACACAACTGAGCAACGTGGGGACGGTCGTAGTGGGTGAACATCTGGTTCCCCAGGATTGCATCTGCTACCTAACATCATAAAAACACACACACATACACACGCTAGGTAAGTTTTCCAGTAGTAACAGCAGATAGCCATTATCAAAACAGTGGTGTAGATATGAGGGTGTGATAAACCTGAGGCGCGTGGATGAGGTTCATCTCCAGCAGGCGTGTTTGCAAGTGTCCCTCAGCGGGACGGTTGTTCTTTAACGCGTCCAGCAGGAAAGAGGTACACTGCTGGATGAGACTGCCTTCCATGAAAACATCCACGATCTGAAAACACACGGCGGCACACACACGAGATGAAAACACAGCGTTCATACTTTTTGACTTGGCTGTGTTCTGGCTGCCTCTTCTTGACACGCAATTGGGATTCATACGCCTGTCAGCCAGCTGCTTTTTGTTTTTCAGGCTGCAGCTGAGAGGAGTTGCTAAATTCTGTGAATTGAGGCAGGATCATTGCGCAATAGAATACTGTGTCATGTGCATGCATTATTTATTGTCCAAGTGCAATCACCTATGTATGTGCAATTATCATGTGCATCATATTTAGGAAACATTTTCAAAATATACGACTGAGATAAGACAAAAGAATGACCGTGTCTTGTCTCACATACTGACTTGATTGTTCACTTAACTTCTAATCTCAGTACTTACCCCTATAGTTTTACTCTGACAATACAAGGAAATAGAGGAGCACCCCCAAAAATTTCATACTGCGACCTGCACTATGACAATAACAGTATAGTTAATCGGAATATTATGCTGCTGAATCATACTAAGTTAGGTTATACTGCCCATGAGTCAGATCACCAAAGCCAATTTCTAGGGATGTCTGATATTGGCTTTTTGCCGATATCCGATATTGTCCAGACTCTCCGATTTACCGATACCGATAACAGCCGATACCGATATGTGCGCCGGTAAACGCTTCAGGAGCGCATAGGCACTATTTCAGAGTAACGCAAGCATTATTGTATTTTTAGCAGTTTTTATTTTATCGGTTTTAAAGCAAAAAAATCCGATACCGATATTACATTTTTATGCTAATATCTGCTGACAAGATATGCTAACATCTCTACCAATTTCTTTTGGTCTTGGTATTGTCTGGTTTAAGGCTGGAGTGATTTAGTTTTGGTGCCTGGTCCTGCTCATGAAGAAATACCACTCAAATACCACTACTTCTCTTTCCACACATACAACTCCTGCATTGTGACCTCAACAGATAACGGAGTTAAGAGGTTAAGGGTCGAGGCAGGACACAGTTGAGATGCGGCCATAAAATCAGGGGGATGCTCCCTGACTCAGTGCATTCCTGGCATCGCTGGCACATCTGGAATAACACAGACTTTGGGGCTCACACACTTAAGCACCTCATGCATGTGTTTCTGTAATGGGAAGCATGTGTCGGGGGTGAGTGAGGGGGGTTGTGTGTATTGGATAAGAGTGTAATGTTGTGTTTCCTTTGCCTGGTTGATGTTGGCCAGCGGCTCCTCGTCCTGGACCAGCATCTGGGCGAACTGCAGGCCCTGGTCCGGGCTGACGCGCATCACGTTCCTCAACAAAAACACCCAGTCTGGGGTGTAGCCAACCTATAAACCAAGAATCGATTAGAATGTATTCCTCTGCCTTCTATTCAGCTCAACAACACAAGGATTACCTGCTATGAGCACAAAAACACACAGTCACAATAACCATTTGTGGTCAAGTTTCCTCATCCAGATTGATGTTTGTTTGTGGTTTTCAATTTAAGATTAATTGGATTGTAGCGCAGTATGTTGCCATTTCCTGCATGAAACCGCTGCACGGCTACTTCAATGACTTTTCCGTCTGTCTACACAAAAGCAGCTTTGTTCCATTTTGCAGTCTGGGCAAATTCACACCCCGACTTCATTTTCAGAAGAGCAACACAGAAACTCACCCAATGTACTGACTATACTCACACGACACGACACAATATGAGATCAATGTGAGTCTTTGTCTCAATTGTTTCAACTTTGGTTCATCCCGCTCTGCCTGATTACCTTTTTGGCATACAGCACAATCTTCTGGAACTGGCCGGTCTCGGCGAAGCACTGGATGACCTTGTTGGGAACGTTAGCCCGCAGGTAAACACTGAGGGCCAGTGTGGGGTCACTTGCTTTGACTAGATCTCCAAGCTCCTCTGAGCACTCCAGCTGCGACAGATACAACGTCACATTTCAGAGTCATACAGGCCCAACCTGGTATTCTCAGCATAAAAGTAAGTTTGGGGATAAATGTACATGGCGCAAATTGTTGTAAAATATCGGGAAAAGGAAATGGTAAATAACATGCTCTTCTTTATGGGATGAGATAAAGGCTGTTAGGGTTTGAAAAAGATAATCTTAGATAATTATGGGATTTTCTTAGGGAATAACCAGGTTACACACGGTGACATAGTGGATATTTGGACAGAGGATGTTGGAAATGAAGCTGCCAAGTAGGACGAAAACAGGAAGACAACAGAGAGGGTTCATGGATGTAGATAAGGAGGACATGAGGGCAGTGGGTGATTGGAAGGACTGAGGTAGGTGGAAAAGGATGATCAGCTGTAGCCACCCCTAAAAGGAGCAGCCAAAAGGAGTAGAAAGAGAAGAAGATGGAGAGGAAGGAGATGGAGAAGAAGAAGGAGGTGGAAGAGAAAAATAAGAGAAAGAAGAAGAAGGAGGAGGACGAAGAGAACAGCTGTTCTCCTCGTCCCTGAGGGGCACCGGTCTCGAGTCCTACCTTGTCCTCTTTCAGCCATTTCTCCAGCAGCTGCTTGCGGCCCTGCTGGAGTACCGGCCGGCACAACTCCAGAGATTCAAACTTGTTGAGCTGGCCCATGTCCAGCAGAATGCCAAAGTACTGTAACAGAGGAGAAGCCTGGCCAGGCTGGGCCGGGACACTCTGAAACTTCCGAATGGTCTCAGCTGTCCGTAGGATACCCTGAGGCGACAGTGAGAGTCATGGAGAACGGAGGGATTACTGTGTGGGTGGAATCAGCGAGGCAGAAAAACTATTTCCATCCAGCACTCTGAGTCTGAGCGTCAGGATGAATCCATATTAGTATACAATGATAATTCATGCTAATGGCCGCTGAAACGCGCCAATTGGCTTTTTATCCAGCACTTCTTTGACGCTTATTGTACAATCATCAACTGTGAAATATCCAATTTACAAATGATATTGCTAAATCAAACAAATACTGTATCTATCTAGCTGCAGAGTTTCAATATAAATGGTGTTCAGCAGCTGTAGGCATTGAGCATGGCTGCCAATTGTCAGGGTGCAGGATGAGGATGTACCTTGGGTGCAGAGGACGCAACCTTGGCAGCATCTGAGTAACTTCCCTGGGCAAAAAGAGTGTTAAACTTTCTGGAAAATAGTTCCTCTGCCCCCGCCAAGTTTGACCTCACAGCCATCCTCAACGCTAAGTCTGGGTTTTGCAGGACGTTGGTGGCATAGTTAACGATGTTCTCCTCTTCCACACACACCGACAAGACCTGAAACATTAACACAAACAGGGGAGGAGATGCAACATTGATGCACTAAGACGTAATGTAGCTGGATGAATCGTCGCTTCGGAATTCTGGTGGCCGGTCTCCCACCTGTCCCTTCTTGTTGACACCGATAATCCCAGAGCTGGCTTCGTGAGGGGACGTTACAAAGATGGTCTCTGCGCTGATCCTGTTCATGTAGATACACACTCCGGACTCCAGGTCGTACAGATGAATGTAACCATACTTTGTGATCAAGTATATCACACCATGTTTGCTGCCAATCTGAGGTGAAGGGGAGAAACCATTTAATTATTTTGAATTTATTGCTGAGGGATTATAAGCAGTTCAGGGAGCGTTCCCTCACCTGCATAGCCACCGGAAAGTCTGTCTGAGCCTCAGGAGGGAAAAAAACATCTACTGCCTTCTTCGCAAAGGGCTGATTTCCTGCCGCTGGCTGACCAACTTCAATGATATGCAGCTGGGGGAGACACAGAAGCATCACACTAATAAGAATATAACCTCGGGCAGACGGGCATCCATGGTGAGACATTTGAAAGTGAGAAAGCGTACACAATCTGTGCCTGTTCATGGCAACATCTAAAATAAATTAGAGATTTGGACGTGTTTGTGGTGCGTTTATCAGTGGAATGTGAAATAGGGGTTTCAGAGATTAAAGGCAAGGTCAGGCAATCATTTAGCTTTTAGCTTGTCTCATCATAACGCCTCTCATCTGCCGGACGTGGCGATGATGCAAAATGTTGCACAAAGATAGCGCGTGTGTCTCATGAATGGGGGGAAAATGTTTGCATTTTATCTGGCACCCTCACCTTGCCTCCAGCTTGTGAGCGCACTGCAAAGCAGAACAGGGTGGAGGATTTGGCATTTCCCTCCACTTTGAACTCCCCAAAGGCTGCGGCGTGGCCTTCAATGGGCTGGGAGACCTTCCTGTCCACAGAGTACAGCTGCATGGCCCCGACAACACGATTTTGCTGCAAGACAAAACACGACATAGGATTAAAGATTGTCCAATTTGGGGGACCAAACAAAACCAAAGCAAGGGAAAACGGTTGTAGAAATTTTTACAAATGCAAATACATAAAATAATGCGACAGGACTGAGTGAATCTATTGGGAGCCAGATTTACATTTCAAGTTCAGTTAATTTGTAATTTATCAATGCATTTTAAATTGACAAATATGTGCCTCCTATAAAAACAAATATCTTAAGATGAGAGAGCAATGAAAGTCAATAAATAATGTATGTAGCATAGTTTATTTATCATGTTTATCAACCATGCATTTATCAATAATGTCCTGGTGCTATTCTAAAGATTGCATTGTAGATGGTCTTATTAAGGACTATAAATCAACTTCAAAGTATGCGTCTCAATACCTGTGCTGAAATCCCTATCAGCAGTAACCACTTCTGCTGGTCGTCAGTTCTGTAATTTATGATCTGACATCCGGCCAGACTGGTGTGCCGATCGAATACTTTGGCGGGCTGGGAATCGCCCTCCATGCTCCAGTGATACACGGCCGTGTCCGTCACCAGCGCTACCGTGTTAACCGATATCCACTTCCAGAACATGACCTCCTCTGTCATGGTGTGCGCCTTCATCTTGCTCTTCATTTCAATGTTGAAGATCTGCAGGGTCTTGGCGGCTGAGGGGGTGGGAGGCAGAAAAAGAAGTGAAGCGTTTACCGGCGCACATATTGGTATCGCCGGTTATCGGTATCGGTTAATTAAGAGTTGGACAATATCGGCATATCGGATATCGGCAAAAAAGCCAATATCGGACATCCCTACAACATTTGGTATATGCATACAACCATAATGTACTGACAACATAAAAAAATGCTTTATTTTGTTAGAATCACTAATGTAGTGTTAGTATACATGTGAGAAATGACAGACACCGTTAAGTTTAATGTACCAGAAATGAAAGTAGGGTCTGACCATTCATGTGCAAGTCCGAAGTGTTTGGCAGCCCACTACCAGCACACATACACACATCACGACACCTGTACGGCATTCCTTATACGCAGCCATGGTCTAGATGTGGTTGTCGATATGGGTGCCTTGCACACGCTCACACACGCGTGTACACAGACGCATACGAGTGGTCTGACTGTTTGGATGGTGTATCTGATGATGCATACCCCACACACACTCCACCAGCATACAACAACTCATGCTAACACATGTATGGTTCTCATAAAAGAATACTGCACGCGGCGGTGGCAGGCCGAAGTTGGTGGAAACAGAGGCAATTTGCTCAGACCGAGACTGCAGTGAATGTCAAATTTTGATTGATTCGTAGTTGTAAGTATGTGAGAGGGAGGAATGTGGGTTGCTTTTATGAGAGAGACATGGCTACAGGATCATCACAACAGAGTGCCAGACGGGCAAGACAGACAGAGAGAGCAACTCACCGTCTGAGATATGACAGAGAGCAAAAGGGAGGAAAAGCAAAGAGTCAATCGGGTGAGAGAACGAGAAGACAAAGACAGGGCATGGTGGGGGTGGGGAGGGGTGTAGCACAAACAGGGACATCATTATCCTCCATCGACGGGGGTGAGGGAGGGGAGAGAGAGCGAGAGAGAGAGACAGAGAGGAAGGGAGAGGCATTTTAGGGTAATCATCCCGAGCTGTGCTTGTGTTTGTGCTCTACAGGGCTACGGGGTGGCAGGAAATCAATATGCACAACACATTTAGTGCATTCGGGCAATGGAGTCGAATGCTCTCTACATACTGAAATTGATGGAGCATTAGTTGTTTGGTGAGCACGGGGGAAAATCTCAACAGCTAAATCTGCAACAATTAAAAACAAATCAAATCAGCCGCGTGAGAGCCGGGCTGGGCGGGGCAAACTTCTCTGCATTCAGTCCAGGAATTTTAAACCACAATAATGCTCTGGCCTCTTGGTGGAAGGCCAACAATACTTCCAGCAAACCTTTTTTCTCACAACATTGTGGAATTTGCCACCTTAGAGCCAGAAGCTCTTCATACACACTCTTTACCTTTAAGGGCGATGACCTTGCTGGCAGGATTCATGATGGCGCTGTCGGCGGATATGGGCCTTCTTATGGGGTTCGTGGGGTCGGACATGTCCACTATGACCACCTGGTTCTGGTCGCCCACCTTCTCCCTGATACAGATGAACTTGTCCGACTCCATGGTCAAATAGCTGAACCCGATGTTGGCCGGGTTCACACCCAGGTTCTGCAGCTGCACACAAATATTAAGACAGCAGGTTAGAAGGGCAAAGCAACTCACTGGAAAGGTCTACCACAATGGGGTGCTGTGGTGAAAAGGTGCGTCCGACTTGTGAATGAGATTTTTTGGCATCTACTTGGGAGTTTCCTCACATTTCAATATTTAGCATCTAAAAAATTCAAGTATGATGTTGCGTAAGTAGAACTCAGCTGGGGCTGTTGGCACTAGGCCGTAGCAGGTCTTCCGAGCTCTAAATGAGGAGATGCCTCCATTAGAGGAACTATGACTGCAATGGAAAAACAAGCATGGCAGTGGCTGACATTTGCCTTGTAAGGGGAAAAGCATAAGAGGGCAACAGTGTTTTGAATTTAAGACGAATAGGGCAGTGGCATGCTATTCTCCAGACAAAACAAGATGTCCTATGGAGCACAGGACAGTGTCCAGTGGACAATGGAGGACACTGACAACAGAGGGCTACACTTTGAATTCTTGCTATAAATCCGAACAATATCGTGTCAATGGCAACGTCCTGGGACATAGCAGTGGCGCCGACATCTTTTTAATGAGCTCCCTTTTATAAACATGTCTCCTGTTAAATCATGGTTGTCAGAACAAACAAGAAAAAACTCCATTTAAGTTTACGGAGCAGTGAAAACTGAAAAAGAACTGTCCACCGAGCTGTCAAACTCGAAAGAATGGCTGCCAGGACGCCTCAAACCTCTTACTCTCCCTTTAAAGACTGGGCCGGCTGTGTTACGCAGTCTGAGGCAAGAGGAAAGGAATCCTTGTCCTCATCACAACGGCGGCAGTATCTCGCAACGGGCTAGAAACATCGGCGAATTGATTGTGTCCGTTGGGCCACGTAAATCACGTCATCAGTTAACTGTCAGTGTTGATGTTCTGCTCCATTACATTTACAGCCCGGTGGTAAATCATATACAGCGTATTATACAGTACATTATGTATACAGCATGGGGCATTTCACGGCACTGGGCCAATTCTATGTTTGGTGTAAGCGAAATCAGGACTCAAACTGATATTTATGTGGATTTGGAAAAAAATGTCATCTCAAAGTGGCACAGGGATGGCCCGCAGGAGGATTAGAGCCATATGGTCCATCCTCTAGAGTGCTCCTTCCCACTGCCACTGCCAAAAGTATCCGAGTGAAAAAGGGGAAAGGCTGCGGCGGGAGGGGGGGTGAAACAACAATAAAGATAGCTGAGGGAAAGATCCAGACAGAGAGATAAAAATAAAACCCCCGCCTCGGCTAATAGGAGACAGGAGGATGGCACAAGGGCTAACAAAGAGGAGGAGAGTGGCTGGTGTACACAGAAGGAAAACTGAGGAGATGGATGAAGAGCAAAGTGCACTTCCAGTAACACCAGCCTTGGGCAATATATGGGTCAGAATGGGGGGGTTGACACACGGGAGGAATAACCCTTAACCCCTTTTACTCCTTGGGAGAACATTCCAGACTAAACTCACACTTCATTTACAACCCATCGTCTGTAGCATCCTACTAAGTAACTCCTTGCAGCATATCTTCTGGCATATTTAGGTCCGAATCCACAATACATTATTTATCATTGCAACATTTGTAGTGCAGCTCCAATAGTATTTTCTGACTTGTGGAATGAGTGGCCACATTGTTGAGGCTCTGACGCCTTCACAGCAGGGCTAAGGAATCTGTAGCTAAGATACGTACCTTACATATTATCTCTACACACAGTATGTAGCACATTCAAACTTAAATTGTTTCCACACACCCGACTAGCTATACATTTGGCATGTGTTTGCATGTCCAATGCCAACCTCTGGGGGGGTTTTCGCTGCCAGTTCTCCTCATTTTCCACATCGCCTTGTAAACTATCAGCCCCACCATGAAATGTACAAGAAGCGTAACCATAATTCGAAAACAGCCCATGTGTAATTCCGTGGCGGCCGAACAGTGATGTTTTACTAGTTTGCCTGCCTTTGTGTATTGTGGCTGCCCCTATTTGTACATGAATGACTCTTCTATCCGAGTAGTACGCATTCACGATTCCAGTTTGAGTGACCTCACACAGATGCTCGTCAGTCCCCGTCAGCCTCTGCGGCAGCAGCAGTTGTGTTCTGCTAGAGGGAGCAGGGTGATGAAATCAGCACTGCATCCTGTTTCCTCTCCTGATTTGATTTGCTGGGCTCCGACAGACCTGCTTACCTCATTTGTCTTATATCTGTTGGCCTGACAAGATGGCACCATGACACCAGTAATGACACAGCAAACCGTCTTCCTAAACAGAACAGGTTACTCGAATAATAAAGATGTTACTGGGTAATAAACTGTTATCTAGTTTGGGCACTGTAGGAAAATGTTGCAATTCCACAAGCCAGTACTGTGAGCAGACCTCCATCTTGCCACCAACATCTCCCAGAAATCCTCACTATAGTATAGAGCAGTGTTTCCCAACCTTTTTTCTGCCACAGCACATTTTGAACTGGTAAAGATTTCCACGGCACACCCGCGAGTTGTCGACGG
>OMPJ01039591.1:0-25292 GCA_900312935.1 Carapus acus | reverse complement strand
GCAGGAAAACGCCTTCAAAATTCTAATATATCAGCCCCAAAGTGCTCTGCAGTGACTCCTCCAACCAAAGTTACTTTCTAACCTTAGTCAACCAGCGTTATAAACCTTTACAGCCAAAGGTCTTTTTCATAATGTGGTCTAATGGCGGCCCTGTGTTATCAGGAAAAGGCCCGTATTTCTCCAAAGGAGTGAAGAGTTATGGAAATATATTGCTGAGGGCCATTGTGGTTGTCTCAGCAGTGTGGAGCCCATTTATCATGATATGGTGACACCTGAGGGAAGACACTCTCCAGGAGACTCCGACTCCGACTCAGACATGGCTTGTCCTCATCCGCACACACACACGCACGCACTCTTTCAAGCACCCCATCAAACTCACTGTTGTTGAAGCACAAATGTGCACACAAACAGAACATATGTGTTTTCGACATAACAATGGTGGACACAAAGGCATGATTGAGACAGATTTCCACAGGTCCACAAATGAGGTCCACGCACCCAACATGCGCAAAAAAATCGTGCATTCGTCAGACCTACACAAAGACTGCAGAGATGGCTCCATCTCGTAATACTTTTCCAAAGTGTTCGTTGTGGTGCCAGCAAAAGAAAATAACAATGTAGGTACTTACCGTCAACAGAGAGCAAAATCAATATACCGTCTGGTTTCAGGGTAATCAATGACATTCTGTGAGGCCATTATGAGAGCAAATGATCACCAGTTAGCTTGGCCAGACTTTGGAAATGTCAGCCGTGTCTGAAATGAGGCCATTAGCCGTTACAAATATCATTTGGACTTATACATTGTTGTTAACCGTCACCACTTGTCTTTTTAAAAGTTTCCAATCAATCCAAAATGGAACAAAATGTCTGTCTGACTTGCAAGCAGATGATTGCAAGTGAGGAAAAGGTAATGTGACCATACCCGTTACCGCGCTAACACAATGAGGCTCCGCTCTTTTCTTTTGGGCATTTTAAAATATTGTCTACATTCAAAATCATTGATTATTTTCAAGGTTGCCGTTTGTTTTCAGGGGTCAGCAATGACAAGATTTTGAGGGGAACCAGACGCTAGCGCGATGGATTTTTGTAGTTCCAAACAAAATGTCTTACAGCCGCAATTTTTCACCTTAGATGTTGCAGATTGAAAACAAAGTCCATTAATTCCATCACCATGGCAGAAATGCTGTTATTATGGACATGAATAAATACAGAACTTACCTAAATCAAAATCTCGCTTCATGTAGTCTTTTTTTTTTCCTTTTTCTATCTCATATTCGATCTCAAGAGAGTCTGTTTTAGAGTTTTTATCAGCTGGAGCAAAGTGGCTTCTGCGGCATAGCGAGACGTCATTCCAATCAAAATGATAATTTTTTTCCCTTCGCCGTTGCCTCTGAGGAAGGCAAGGCTGAGTCAACAAGCAGCTTGTCTGGTTGTACATGATAAGACAGGGTTGCCGACGCCTGATGAGAAAGACGTTTGGCTCAGGTAACTTTGGAAACTCACCGTTATTCATTTGCCTCTGCTAAATATGATTTATTAGGTGACTGTAGCAGAACCTATGCCACAACTCACCCTGACACACCGGGGTGCAGGAGCTCCTGTCTCCGAAACAAAAGGGTTGCCGGTGCAACTGCGGACTTGCCGGCAGGCGCTAGCTGCTCCCTGGCAGGAGCCCAGTGGTGCTCGCATAATGAGGATGGGAGGGAGAGACCCACAACTAAGAAAAGACACCTCTTCTTCTCATTTCTTAGCAAAACAAACCAAAGTTTACCAATGTGTAGCTCTAAAGACAGACTATTAGCAGGGGGTTAGTGTAGGGCAGCTATAGAAGTGGAGAACAACATGCTCAAACCAACAATTAAACTCAGAATCGCAGTTGTGCAACGTGGCAGTGAACTGAGGGAATAAACACAAAATAATCCAAACCCTGTCCAATTGGCAGCCACCCTGCCGATGTTGTTGGCCTGTTTATTTCCATTTTTTTCAAAGGTTGCTCTTCGACATTATTATTAAAGTAGCACAGAAATGCTTTGGGATGCATAGATGCATCCCAAGAAGAGACCTCCTCCCCTACTCCTTCTCTCTAACTCCCCATCCACTCTCCCCCTCTCCTACTCTCTCTCTGTCTCCCCCTCTCTTCCCTCTCCACTCCCGGTGAGAACCGTGGGCCACGGGGCCATAAAGCAATCAGACAAGGTACCTGCGCTTGGCTCGGCTCAGCCACATGAAAGCCCTCTTTATGTTTGGGCAGATACGGAGAGTGTGACAATCGATTACATATTTCGGTTACACCGCGGGACAAAGCGCTTTAATTGCGTGGCGGTGCTGATGAAACACAAATGCTCCAAGTCATGGTCTGTAATTGCTGAATTATTACCCAATCATTCTGTAGTTATTCCAGCTTTTTTTTTTAACGTACATAAATAAACGTCAAATTGAAAAACAAATCCGCTAGATTTTCAGCCCACAAAAGGTGTGATGTATTTGTTAACACCCCATTCCGCCCCCATCCCTTTACCCACACACCCCTCCACCAACATGGTGATGGCGGCTATGTTGTAGTGAAGTGGAGGAACAAGACGGCCAGCGGGGAGGAGTCGTTCAGCAAACAACAACGAATGAAGAGTGGAGGACGGATTTTCACGCAGTGGGTGACCATAATCACGCCCCCCCACAACCACCACGACTGCACCCCCATCCCCGCCCTCACCGCTGCCATCTATTGTTGGCTGGCACTCTGCGCTGACCTTTACTCGCATTAGCTCCCATCATTTCACCGTAAACCACAGATTTATGCCTTTACTGAATGCCAGGGCGCTAAAAAAATCGTGCTCTCCTCCTTCTGCTAGTTGTCACCCCGTCCTTTCCTTCTTCTCTCTTTGTATCTCCCTCTCCCTCTCTCTCCCTCCCTCTCTCTCCACTTCGGCAAGAGGTGGGGATGTTACCTCCCTTCACCTCCCCTCCACCGCTGCCTCCTCCTTCACGGGCCGTGTCGGTGTGTAACGGTGGAGAAGGTCAGAGTCGTTTAGCGGCGTGGTAATAGACAATGGAATTTAGAAGTTCAGACATGGGAGAGATTAAAATGCAACCCCAGGCCCTGCTGTCCCTCCGTCCAATGGGGAGTGTAAAGGTAACAGGGGTGCATCCAGACACCAAAACTAATTATATCCACACTGACACTTTATTCATCCCTCAACTATCCCACAGCACTGCATCTTTAATCTGAGAAATGTTGCCTCTTGATTGCAGAGCAGAGGCGATTGTACTTGTAAATGTCGGTTGAGATATTTTAGTTTTTGATTAAAGTAACCATCTAACTAAGCAGTTGTGGGGGTTTAATTTGTGTTTGGAATGATTACAGCTGCTCCAAACTCAGGGATATGTGAGCAAGACTTGAGGAATTGAACTGCCAACTCTCTTTACGCTTATCATTATTATTATCATTATTATATTCCATCCATCTTTTCTCATATCACAAGCATCTCTTACTGGCCATCGAAAAACCAAGACTGCTGGTTGAATAGGCCTGATTTAGAGTGTTTCCTGTTAGTCAGGGAGTTAAGTGTAACAAAAACATGCCACCTGTTGTAATGTTGCTCTTCTTTCAGGGGGCTGAAAAAGCGGCTGTGTCAATGTGCCATTGACATTTTTATGTCATGTGAAGTATCTGAAGAGAGCCTGTCGAGGCTCTAAAGACATTTAACACTGGGAGCCCAAAGCGAATTGGGTTTAAATTGTTTGTCCTCAGTTAAAACAGCTGATTCCAACCTTCTCTGCGCCACGGACTGGTTTCATGAAGGACATTATTTTCACAGACCAGTCTGCAAAGTGAGGGGGGTGAATATGCCAGAAAAAAAACGATAAAAAACAAATACAGGTGTGTAACTATGAAATTCACCACCACGGTGAATTAGTGGAGCCCTGAGCTTGTTCCTCCAGGAGCAGTCGGTCACGTCCAGGGGACATGGAGGACAATGACATTTAAAGTGTATTCAGTCTATTCTGTAATTTTGTTCTGGTCACCCCAGAAAACACCTCTTTACAAATTGAAAACTCATCTATTCTTTTCAATACAGCCCATTACCAAATGACCCATGGTGCGGTATGCCTCTTTCACCGCAGTGCTGTGGCATATCAATGTGTGGGTCCATCTAGGAAGAGGAAGAGGTTGCTTGTTTGATTCCAGCCTCATAGCTACGTCAGACTGTCCTTGAGCAAGGCACCAGAACCCGAACTGCTCTATAGAGCCTCACTGAGAATCCATATGGGATGGCGAACAAAACACAGCAAACAAAGAGCTGCGTGCACCAACACTCCTAATATGCAGGAACCAAACTTGAAGCCAACGTTCGTGGGTGGACTTGGAACAAAATGTTCCTCGTCTTGGTACTACAGGTAAATTTGGACATGGCCGACGGTGGGAGTGAGGCAGAGCTGACACGGAGGCTCACTGTTTGAGGAACTACTTTAAATGGCAGTGACCTTCAGAGGGTACAGGTGTGTGTGTGTGTGTGTGTGGTAAATGCCCAGTCTCTGGTTAATTAGTGTGATGTGGGACTCCAACCTCCCACTCGGTCACTTGACTGAGTCTTTTGCATTTGCTCTGCAAACCAAACTGACCTCACATAAAGCACTGATGTGGCTGAGGGGAATTTCCATAAAACATGAGACAAAACTAATTCAGCATAACCGGCCCAAGCATTTCCTGTTGATCCAAGATTCTGAGTTTTCAGTTTTTGTGTGTATTTCAACACTCCTCCTCAACTTCCAGGAGGTGTGTGAGAACGTCAGCGATCATTTGGGCATTCTACAAAAAACTTTCCACTGCAAAAAGCTTAACATAGATGTTAAAAGGGAATTCCATGGACTTGATACAACAACATGTCTTCATTTTTCATCACGGTCTCCATTAACATTCAAGGCTGGTCACGTGCACAGATGCAAATCAGTCTCTTTGCAAACATCAATCCAAAAAAATCATTGAGAGTAAATAAAAAAGCGATGGACGAATCCTTGAGGAACTCGCACAGCGTGTTCGCCAGCAAACATGCCGGGGCAGATGATTGACACAGAGGTGGACTGTCGTCCCCAAACCTTGTTGGCACTTGTTTGGCTGTAATTGACACGTGTTCCGGCTTGTGCTGCGACTCTCTACATAACCTTGATTAACCAAGGACGAAGACAGAGTGTCATTACATGCCTATTGACTCTAAATCTTGAGCATACGGCTTGCTCCAGCATCCACAATTAAATCTCATTTGGAGTAATTACTGTTGATGGAGGGGCATCCGGCAGAGAGGGATGAGATGCTGAGTGCTTTCAAGGCCACACGGTGACATTTGGATTTGTCTCTTCAAAAATAGTGGGCAGAAGAGGTTTACAGAAAATGCTTGGGCTTGAAAGAGAAAATCTGAGTCCTAATGGCTTTGGAGGTTGAACGACAGAAAGTTGGAACAACTGCAAATATCACGCCTACGCGTGCGCGCGTGCGTGATTGGTGTGTGTCCGTGCTGCCATCGCTCTATTTCACAATGCCTCTCAAATGTATTCCCTGTAGATAGAAGGTCAACCAGAGAGATTTCCAGGTTTGGGGCACCATGGGAAACGTGGCGAGCCCCTGGGGGAATTAAAAATGTAATTACCATCATCAATCACGAGTGGTAAGTGCTGATTTCTGCACTCGGCGCTCACGTGTGTGTGTCTGTGCGCGTTGAAGCAGCTGGCGTCATCAGGTGGGCAAGTCTGGTGCCGACGCAGAGGCGTAAATCTATGCATTTTATTCTCTCTCTCTCTCTTTTTTTTTCCAATCTCAACCTTTGGAGCTTCCCATCGCCACGTGCGACCACGTGCACGTTGCAGCTTTTTGTGTCGCCATTGAAAAATAGCGCTACTTGTTAAGCGCCGCAGGAAGGATTGGCAGCACAGGTGTGTAATAGAAAGCTGACAAACCCGTTTTTGTGATCAGTATTATGATCCTGAAGATGCTGATGACACATATTGAGCGGATGTTAGCGATATCTTCAGCCATGATGGCAGGTCAAAGCCACAAAACACAGTCATCCACAACGTTTAAATATTCGTGGGTATGGGGGTGAGTCACATGACCTTGTGCAAAGTAGGGGAGAACTCGTCAATATTACCTTCTTGAAAGCAAAAGTGTCTGCAGCAACCTTGGCTTGACATTTAAAGGGCGGAAGTTTTCCACGGCGTCATGCAGGAAGTCCTGCGGTGCAGTTGGGCCAAAGCAAAAAGCAAAAAAACAACGAAAATCCCACCAATCCATCCAACATCTCAAAATCTATCATCTATCAGTTCATCTGATGTTGTACTCGTATAATCCAATTGATACCGTATTTGGAAAGTACTTCATATATTGGAAGATTTGTTTGGATGGACACACGGTCTTGCATTGTATTGCAGCATGCAGACGCGCACACACATACTCACACGCTCGCACACTCACACACTTTACGATCATAAATCATTTCCTTACCATCATAACAGCATAAATCATTGGGAAAAAATGATGATAATTAAATCCTGGCAAAAAGCGCCCTCCTCTTCTCATCCTCTCTGCCCCTTCCCTTTCCTCTCTTTCTCTCTCCATCTCGCCATCACTCTCTCCTCTTCTCAATTAAGTCACATCACTTCTTCCCCCAGATTATCTGATACTTTGCAAATGAGATGTATTATCCCTTTATTAGCTACAGGGACCGGGCCACATTTATGGCTTATTAATAAAATACTTGCTTGACATTGATTAATACGTAACATGATGGCAACGTCATTGGAATTAATCTCCATTTTGCGGATTGTCTGAGATTCATTAATCCATCTAATTACCACAGATTTCACAAAATATCTCGGTCCTTATCTGTCTTATTCAGTTTCTCTCTCTCTCTGTTCCGCTACCTTGTTCTCTCGCTCTCCCACGACTTATGGATCTCTACATAATAGATGATCCTGTCCTCGGAGACAGAATCAAGGCTCTTAGGAGCGTGATGAATTTTGAATGTGATCAAATTACAGTTCTTATCAATTTAACGTCCCTCTCTGCATGGTTAATCCCCGTGCGGGCCTAAAAAATCTACATGTGAACGCTGACTTGCAAATACATCAAATGACAGATGGCAGCAGATTAATTGTGTAAATCCAAACAGATCCCATGAAGAGACACAGGAGCATTCATTCATTCACTTTACTACACACTCGTGTATTTTGTCGTGGAAATGTTTGTCTGTGGGGGACCAGATTGACCCATTTTGATATGATCTTGGAAGTCATTCTTAAATCTCACAAAAAAATGGAACTGATTCAATGAATTAAACTGAAAATAAAATTTTTACTTGAGTGCACAGTTTTCCTGCATCAGTGTTATTTTTCAGAGTTCAGTAGAGATAAATTAATTTTATTTGGCTGCATTTAAAGTACTCCCAAAATATACAGTAACTCTGTAGTTTCTGTTTTCATGTTTTATTGCGACATTTAATTTGATTTAAGTGGTCTGCCTCAAACTTATTTTTAATGAAGCTATGACAGAAAATATTTCTCTGGATGACAACGACAAAAATGTTCCCCAGAGCCACTAAATGTCAGACAAACTGTGAGATGCACATGGGATTTGTAATATATCTAAAAATTCATGGGTCTCAAAAGGCTTCAGCAGAAAAAAGCGGTGAAGCGAGAATGGTCATTGTGGGTAAATGTACAAATATTCTGGCAATTAAATTTGTAAAATTAATCACTGAACATAATGGGGGTTTTCTGTGTTCTTTTTTTAGCAACAAAACTTTTCCAGAGTTGAACAAATGTGAGCAAGGGAGCTTTGTGGTCAGAGTCCTGGTTGTGCTCTGTGGGGGTCACGGGCTGACATGGAGTGTATGGAGTCCTTCCTCCTGCCAAAGCTTCCTCATTACAGAGCTCCTCACACACCTGTGGAGGCCAGCAGAGTTCACTTAGGCTCCCTGGCTGCTGCTGCTGCACTGGACCCCTGCAGCTTGAGAAGCTGCGGCTGCGCCAATTTCTATTTTCCACCCTCCTATTTTTGGACTATTTGTATTTCTT
Source organism: Carapus acus (assembly GCA_900312935.1). NCBI lineage: Eukaryota > Metazoa > Chordata > Actinopteri > Ophidiiformes > Carapidae > Carapus > Carapus acus. The sequence continues at coordinate 17,228 of OMPJ01039591.1, read as the reverse complement.
GTTTATTTTGCGCGTTCCTGTCAAAGTGGCCATCGGCACCGCCGCATCTGGATTCCCTCCCATCTGCTCAAAGTCGTCGACGCCCCGACGGCCCCTGCGGTGAGTTGAAGGAAGTTATTGACCGTTCTGAATGATGTGAAGACGTGACGACTAATTGTCCCGTTACCGTCGCAAACACTCGGCTGTCCTCCATTTATCGCCTCCCGCTGTTGCAATCAATCTTATGCTGATTGCCGAGCGCGTTCACCGGAGAAATAGATCAACACGCCATCTGCGTCTGGATGGAAGTTTGGTTCCACTCGTGAAATAACAGGCGGTAATTTATAGCCATTTGCATCACAAACAAAGCGGATCAGACGTGATTGGCTGTCACAGCTCTCAACACCTGGAGGATGTTGAGAGGAACTTTTGTTTTTGACGCATCCAGTAGATTTATGTGGCACTGTTCACTGTTTTTGGGAGGTGTGATGCTGGAATTTAATTGTGCAGAGTTGTACATAATATAATATACAGCATTTCAAGCATCTGACTTGCAGATGTATTTTGAAGTCTGGAGAAAAAACCCTTAGATCAGAAATTTCTTGTGGGCGTTGTTTAGCGTCTGTTTGTTTTGGTGCTGAAAGAAAAAAACGAGATTTGAAAAAACTGCTTGTAGCTATTAAACGCCCACATTTTATTACAGTCTTTACTGTGACTAACATACCATGGAGGAAACGTCGTTAATAAGCATTTTTCAATTTTCTGAGGAGCACGTGTGAGGTTGTACGGTTCATCTTATTGAGAAAAAAAACGAACCAGCTGACTTTGCCGACGCCGTGTCAAGCCGTCAGCGTGACGCGCAGCCCGCTGACGGCTGCTCCAGTCTGCACAATGGCCGCGTGGCTGTTTATCACCTCTAATCACGGCAGGGCGGCCGACGACTCCGACCTGTCACACGCAATCACCGCGTTAAACAGAAACAAGCCATCACTCTCGGTGTTGTAACACGGCGCGCTAACGAGTTAAGCAAACGTCATTTCAGGAGAGGGGCCCGTCTCTGTCAGACGTCCGCGCCCTGCTGTCAGGAAATGTTTAGCTCCTTGAGTTTGAGCCGATGGATCCTGTGGTATCCACCCCCCTCTGCATGGCCAGCCTGGAACTGAACAAAGATCCTTGCTGCATGACAACATAGCAAATGAATGATGCCAATCTGATGTTATCTGATTGTTTCGACTATAAAACTGCCCTACACCCACTCCCAAGATCTTTGAGTAACATCATTTTAAAAAAGGCTAAACTTTGTGAACCAAAACCTGTAGATATGCATGTGATTCAACATGTTTGATCGTATTTGACTGTATGTTATATTAAGTAGGGCCGCCATTGTTCCTTCCCAAGAGTTTCTCACTGGTTGAATGCACAGTGTTGCCATAGGAACTGAAATATTTGGTAACTGAACATTGTTCTCAAGTGGGAAGTATATTAACGTCTTGACTTAGGGACTCCAAATTCAACACTTGGAACATAATAGGACTAATTTTTCACATCTATAATGGTCTTGAGATGGATGCAGTGCATTTTTATCTTTAGCTGACCTCCGACCTTGGCATCCGGCAATGGTGAGAGATATTCCTATATCCCTGCATCTTTTTCTGAGGTTTGCTAATAATAAAGGTGAGAGTTGTGGACCCCACTCAGTTAAAGCTACAGGTTTGCTAGTGCTGCTGCTGCTGCTGTTGTTTTCTCTCCATTTGCTTTAGTAACTCAAAAGTTGTCTCTCCCTCAGCAAGGCGCAAGGATGTTGGTTCTGTAATTTCAGATGGCAGTGAAGCCGTGAGATGTATTTCAGTCGATACATTAGCGTTTATTCGGTACAGCCACAGGCGGTTAAAGCGCCATAAACATCGAATATCAACAAACTCAGTCATGAGGTGGAGGCGAAAGTACGACTGGCTTTGCGTTGCTGCTGTTTGGGGATGCTCGCCAACTCCACCGCCACGTGTGGCGATGCTGAGTGCGACGTCCTCCACACAAAAATATGTCCGGCTTTGGAGCCCAAACGTACTCGTGGAGGACTGAATGGGGCACTACTGTATCTCCAGTATCTCCATCACCAGCTCAACTCTTCCCGAAGTATAGATATTATAAATCTAAACTATGGTAATAGAATTCTCAGCCTCTAAGGCTGGAAAATGATTTATGATGCGCCAGTATTTTTTCCCCGTCTTTTTTCTCGGGTATTTTGGCTTGAAGTGTAAATAATTAATTTCCCTATTTAAAGGGCGTCATGTTTGATTTATAACGGAGGAGGAGCAGAGAGGTGAGTGTATGAGGGTGGCACTCACTCCTGAATGACAGAAACACCTTCATTCCAACTGTGGGAAGGCAGCCGGGGAGAGTTTGCAAAATTAAATGTGAAAGCAAAGTTGTTAAAGTGGGCCAAGATGAATAATCCTTGATTTTAGTGAGCGAGCAGGGGCATTAGCAACAACACGCAGAGGTCACCACCTAATGCAAACACACATTCAATACAAAACTATGAGTGTAAAGTTACTGAGCCTCATACGCAAACAGCATTCTTGCATCTTTACTTCTCTGAGTAATTACTCTGAGTGGAGAGGTGCTGAATATATCAAATGCAAAACTATCGCAATCACACCCTTCCATACCTGGCTCACTGATTTAGGACATCAGGTATTCATGTTTTGATGTAGGAAAGAGAAGCCTTGTCTGCAAATTTATGGGCTTTTGTTTTTTCGGAAGCTGTGGCTCAATCAGTCGCCAGTCTGCCAGTTGCCAGAGTCCAATCAAGATCATGGCTACCAGGGCTATCAGGGCTGAGCCAGGCCTCTCTCCAACACACTCCCGTTCTGAAAGCCAGCAGGCCATCTCGCTCGTCTACAGCTGAGCCCTCATTTTAAGTTGTGATGAATTTAGATTTCTTTCATGTTTGGGGTGAGTTTGTATCATCCCACCAGCATCTTGTTGCCCATTAGCACATGTCAGACCTGCTTCCTCACTTTGTTTTACCTTTCATGCGCAACTGCATCAAACACTTTGTAGAGGATGATAGTTTAGACAAATTGGACTCATAGGTTGAATAAGGTCAAGGTTTCTCTGTGGGATCTCGGTTACAGTGGCGCAGTGATATTGAATAGTATCATTTTCAGGCTCATCTAGAATCGATCCCTCCCGGGCACAATAGATCCCGATCCATGAATTAATCACAGAGGCCCCTGATTGTCCTGTATACGCTGTGCTGCAAGAATATTGCAAACACCTCCTCTGCTGCTATCAAACCTACAGCTGAACCCCTGTTCTCAGTAAGGGTCTTGAACATTGTCTACTGCTGCTCAGGTCCAAAGGCGTCTGAATCTTCTCATGACTGATTCATTGATCTGAGATTCACTGGGACGCGCTGCGCAAAAAGAAGAAAAGCAATGTCTGGTTTTGTGCTGATGGAGTGCTCTCGCTGGTTTCATCACATCGTGACCTTTACTTGAGAATCCCCAAGGGCTCTGCGAAAGCATCTCAGGGTCGGGTTCACACGTGCGGCTTGGATGAGGAATGACTTTGCCGAGGACGGTGACGCAACGTCCGTGGCGTGGCGATGATGCGGGCAACAGCCGTGGAGCGCGATGTGAAAAACCATAAGCAGAGCCTGAAGGAGAATCTTTTTAATTTACTGCTCCAGCTACGCCTCGTACCTCCTGTATGCTGCTGAGCTCCGAGGGGATAAGAGGGAAACTAACTGGAATCCCTCAGCGGAGGATGCGTAGACTCATACACAGGGAGGATCTTAGATCTAAGCTTTGAATCATCCACTTGCACTAACGAGCGTCCATTTTTCTTTTTAACCGTTTGCACAACTTCTCGGTAAAAAAAAACAGCCGACACTTTGATATCACACAACCAGCAGAGTGCTTTAGGCAACATTGCTGTTGTTGTCTTGGTAGGGCGGTCAAATGATTGTCACTTGCAAATTTCCACAGTTGATCACAACATGTTAAAAATCACATAATTTCTAAGGCCCAATTGACAGTGTAAAGAATGTATGGATTGGAAATGAAACGACCACAAATAAAGTAAAAAATTCCCACCACAAGGTTATATTGATTCTTTCAAAGTAAGTGCGGTATAAACCTACTTAATGTCTAGTTCAAAAATACAGCTTTCAAATCCACAACATAAACACTCAATCATGATAGAATAACAAAAAAAACACTTTGATATCTTGCTTGAATTGTATTATGAACGTTACTGGTCCTATATTTTTAATTCTCTTGTGTCTCCATTTCCCGCTCCATAGTCTCCACAGTGCATCTCTCCGCTTATTTATATTTTTCACTTTCTATCAGCTAGCAGTCTGTCTTCAACTCTGCCTTTCCGCGACCTTATCCTGCAGTCAGAACAGCTGTCAAAACCAGCGAGGGCTTCGAGACTAGATGGAGCGGCGATTCGCCGAAGGTCGGCCCTTATCTCTCGCCCCGCTCGCTTTCCATCTGTAGTTTTGTGACATTGTGAGTACACACGAGCACAAACACACACTCTACAATGTGCACCAGCATTGAAGTCGGGTTTTGATGGGACTTAAGGAGCTTTGAGGTGTTTGCCTCTCCTATCGTGACATATATTGCTCCATTTCCATTATTTTTTGGGGGTCTGTTGCTTTGATGTAGATCTGACTCGCACGGTAAAGACAAACAAGCTCAAATTGTGAAACAGCAGACACGGACGGTGGGAGAAAGGAAAATATGATGTCAGCAGGTCTGGCGCAGATGCTGCATAGAGGAAAAAAATGTTTTAATCGCTATTTGGCCCCGGACGTTTCTCAGTCGAGCTGCAGTGATGTCAAGATATACAGTGAGATAAGTAATGGGATTTCAAAAACAGTCAATGTCATTAAAGCTCATCAGCACTTTCTTTTTCATACTAATGTGGTCAGCGTTTTTCCTCCGATCTGGTCCCGGCCAACGAAATAAAGCAATCTTTAATGCATCAAAAGGGAGAGTGCAAAGGTTATAGCCAAATGCCAAAAAAATGAGGAGTTGGAGTCAAATAAAGGCTCGTCTGTATCAAACAGGAGGAAAAGTAAAGTCTGAGATGAATGCAGAAAGGCTGAATAAACATGATGAAAGGACCAGCAGGGAGGTTTTTCCTGATCAGCAAAAAACAAAGAATTTTTGTTCACCGGCGCAGTATCTGACAACAAGAAAATGATCTTTTATGATGCAAAAAGTGAGTACAAAGCACGCATGAGGGAGTTCAGGAGGAAAGGAAAGAATGGAGAGTCGAGCTCTGACTTATCTGACACTTCTTTCATGTGGAGAGAAAACGGAACCAGACGTAAATTCCGCAGACAGACGGAACCTGGCAGGGAGAGATGAAGTAGTGACAGAATGTAGAGGCAGACAGATTAAAGCCGCAAACAGTCGCTGTCGGGTCAAACCACAAATATATCAACCATTTAGAAGCTAAAAGAACATTTACCGGATTTATTCAATGACGGTTTTCCCTGCGAGTCTGGGTCTGCGTGATGGTTAACCAGGTCGTCAGTTGCGGGGTTTTTTTTTCCAGGCTTTGGTCTGACTGCTGCCACGTTTTATTGTTGCATTACTCATTCAACGTCCACCATTTTCCTCTAAATTTGCGTTACAGTGACTTTGTGCAATCTGTCCATCACTGAACTAAAACTTTGGCTTTAGAAGATTTAGTTTTAGTAGCATTCCTCTGCATTCATAGGCGAAAAATATATGTGCAGCCCTAAAAAGGAAACTGGACGACAAGCCTTGCATCGCGGCGAATGCCCCAGTCATGGCTCAATCATGTTTTGGGGACTAGGACAGCGCCGCTGCCTGTGTATCTTCCTCTTCCCTCTCCACTCTTCCTCTCAAGTCCCTTTGCCTCCCTCCATCCTGTGTTATCAGCGAGTGTGCAGACACGCGCGCGCCCCACGGAGCCTGAGCCTCCGAGGCTCACGCCGCAGGAAGTCTCGATTGTATGCTGCACGCTATAGTCGGGCAGGTTCAGGATGAACGGGACTTGTGCGTTTCCTCTGCCCAAAAAAACAAACATATCCCCAGCTCACACAATAGAGGGTAGCAGGTAGAAAGGCATTAAAAGGAAGTTCTCAGTGAGCGTTTTATTGTGGCTTGTTTGCATGTTGTTGTGCGCCTGAGAGGGCTGTTGTGTTGTGCATGAATTGCCTCATCGCTTTTACGAGGGTGCTAACAAGGGTGACAGTTATTGGCGCCAGTATGGGGCGCTTTTTTTCCCCCCTCAACCCATATACCAGTATTTCTTACTGTCCAGAGATTTACTAGAGGTCTGCTCACACTCAATCAACTCTAAATTTGTGAGGCACAGGTCAGCACTCCACTTTCCGCTGGAGAGAGACAGAGAGGCGATTGGGTCGTATTGTGAAAACAGTCAGTCAGAGCGGTCGCAGCTGACCGCTGGGTCGACTAAACTTTACCCCCATAGACGGAAAATGTCAAAGGATGTTTGCGCTGTTGTGCCCTGGGTTCACCTTAAAGCGAGATGTACACGCTGGTGTGCTACGCGCTCAGGCTTGGTTACCTGGAGGATGATGGTTATTGGTTCCTCAGGCACCATGTCATAAAATACAAAACTTTAAAGAGGCAACAGGTGCACATCCAGTTTGGCTGCAGCCTGCAGTTGGTCTTCAGGCTCTGGGCAAAGGCTTTCGCCGGGAATGATTCAAATATGGCCGCCGGATTTGCCCATCAGCGCAATTGTGCTATGAAATGCTCACATCATTCAGTCTGCAGATTTTGTTTTTGGCCGGTGGCTCAGGTCACTACAAGTTTAATCATCTATTTCTTCCACTGCCTCCGTAGGTGCCCATGTGTGTCGCACATTATAGCCGCACATCAACAACAATTTATGTATTAATGATGATTTGCATCTTAATTCGCTCAGTTAATGGCCGCCTGGACCCTTCCTTTAGCCTCGACAAAGCTCGGCCTGCCAGGTATTTGTCGCAATGTTGACTTGTAAGCCACATCCTGGAATACTGTAATGTTACAGCGAAAAAGGACATGCTAATCTCAAAACACACACAAATTTGAAGGCTACACACAAAAATCCCAGACACGTTCGGATACACTCCAGAACCACAACTTCAAGAACCTCCCCAGCATGGGCCGCCACGGACGTGTCTGCTGTCGCAGCGAATGAGGCGGCTTGTTCGTGTGTACCGAACATGCTGTTTATTCTAATGTATGTGAGCAGCCGTGGTACGCCAGTGTGCGTTTGTGTGCGAGTGAGAATCCCACAGGCTGCCAGTGTTGCAAAGGCTCCGGAAGCCTCTTTAATTATCTCTGCCAAGTAGATTCCTTTTTGCTCTCTGCCGTTGCACCTGCCAAAGAGGTTGTTTTTCGGTGTCATGCATTTTTTCCTCTGCCAGCTGGGTTACCTTCCTCCATAGATATTCATATGCATAAAAGCAAAGAGAATTTTGTTAGCGAGTGCCTCAGCTCACGACTATAAGCAGAATGTATCTACACCGTGTGCATGTGTGCGAGCACCCACGTTTGTGTGTGTGTGTGAACTCTGTTGGACAGGCCAGTGCTTCTGCGGTCAGGGCAAATCAAAACGTACCTATATTGAATGTGTTAATGTTGAATCAGTGTTAAGAAATCCTGTTACAGCACAGCACATTCTTGACCATTCCCTTGTGGGGAAATGGTCAAATTAATACTTAAGTTATGACCTTTTATGCACCACAAGCAAAATTGCTCAGGTAGATTTAATGCATTTGCCATCACCTTGGGCGAGGCAATCAGAATAATTAGGCATGCAGAGACTCCTCTGGTCTGAAATGAGGCAACAGCAACTTAAGGATGAAAAAAAAAAAAGGAAACTACGAGGCACAGCCGAGCCAGAAGATGAGCGAGGTTGGAGCGGAGCAGCTTTTCACTTAATAGTCACTGCATGAACCTGAATGGCTCCTTTCTTCCGTTGCTCTTGCCTCCGAGACATTTTTTGATTTCACCCAGGTTTCTTCCGCTTCCGACTGGTTCAATGAAGGTCAAGTCACAATCGGTGCCGTGCGCTGCAAAGCGGAGCTGGTAGCAGATTGTGTTTACGTTTACAATCTGCGACAATAGGTAGAACATTCGAGTAGTCAGGTCAGTGGCAGGTTGCTGACTTTTCTTGCTCAGAGAAAGTTATGCATTTCAGAATTATGTTTTTCGCACAGAATCATGCATGTCGGCTACAACCACAAAAGACACTCGCTGTAGAAGTTCAGATTACCTCAATAACTCACGGGAGCAAACGTGCAAAGACAAAGACAGTGAGACTCATTGGCAGAAAAGTAAACATCCATGGTCGTTTGGGTATTTAGCCTGGACTAAAATCCCACAATGAAAGGATCCAGCTTAATGAGGTGGGACCGTGCAGAAAGTCTGCTGGGGTTCCTCTGGAGCTGAGGTGGCAGAAAAAAAACGCTGTCGTGAAACAGGTGTTTGTTGTCAAAATTTAATGAGTCAGTTTCATTTAGCCTGGAACTTTTGTTCCAGGCTAAATGAAAGAGGGGAAAAAACTCTTCCTGAACCTGTTTGCATATCTCACTGTCTTGTCTTTCTCACCTCTCTGTTTGTTTCTGAGCTTGTTTGCCTGTTCTAAAATCAGCCTTTCTGACATAACTACCACACACAAATGTGTAAATGAGTGATTTCCGTGTGTGCCATTGTTGTGTTTGTATAGATGTTAGGTTCTTGTTGATTACCTAATGTTGTTGACTGGTATTTTAGTTTAAAACGTTTAATGAATGGGTGTGCTACATGAATAATCAGTCTTTTTTCGACTAAAAGACCAGGGTAGAGGATAATGCTTGAAAAGCTGTGATGATAGGGTGTCATTACCCTAGAAGGAGCTTGAAATGGAACCAGCACCCTCCATTTTCTTGCAGTTGCGCAAATGAAATTGTCCTTTCCCTGGAAGTGGAAAATTTGTGCCCCGCAGTGCCTCAGCTTAGCATTTAGCAGGTTGATGCCAAGAGTAAGTGCCCCAGTGGAACACTTAAATCCGGCTGTAATTGGCTAACATCATAGCCAAAACAATAATCAATATGCACCAGAACAAACAACAACCCATAGAAATCTGCTTTAGTTGTGCAAAGTGTTCCATCATGTTAACGACTGTAATCCACTCATGCTTATTTATCTACACAATGCTTGTATTCTCTTTTTTAAGCATCAGTGTTTGGAATTGTGCTCTTTTGTTGCCTCGCTTGACGCTGAAGATCGAGTCTGTGTGTCCCTGTTTTTGTGTGATTCGCAGTTTGATGGCAAAAAATAAAAAATCAAGCTCCTGCCCATCTCTGCTAACTACGGCCTTCTCTTTTCGTCACCATGGCGACACATGATGACGGATGATGCCTGTGCTCCTGAGCGGCAGCACAGCCTGTTGCAGTGCCGAGATAGACCCATTCATGCTGTCATTCCATCTTTAACATTTCGTACTCTTGTTCTCTCTTTTTCCCTCTTAAATCCAACTTCAGCATAAAAAAAAAAGAACCATGAACCAAGAACCATGAATAATTCCTTTGAAACACAGAATGCCGAAGACCTTTTAGCCTCAAAAGCCAAACGAGTTTTGTAAAATGAACATGCTGTGGGGAGAAAAGAAATAAAAAGTTTGGTCTCCCTTGAGGAAAATATTCCTCCACTAAGTGAGAGCGAGGTTCGCTTCAGCGATTCAGTTGTGACTCCACTGAAATCAACTGCATATGACGCAGCAGAAATGAAAATTAAAACTGGGTATTCTCTAGGCAGTGGAGATAAGAGGGCAAGGCCTATTTTCCTTCACTTTCCAATCGTGTTATTTCTTAAATGGTTTTACACTCAATCAAAAAGTGAGTAAAATGTACCAACTCTCACGCTCAATACTCAAAACCACCAAAAGATGCCTGAGGCTCAGGAAGCCATTGTCTGATGTGTGCATCTTTTTCTTTTTTTTTTTTTTTTGAGTGTTTGTCAATAGAACAATCTATATGTTTGTTGGTGTTATTCTATTATTATTAGGATTTTATAGTATTAAGTGTGCTGATGAGCCTACATTGTAATCTGCAACCAAAGCACCTTACTGGTAATGATGGAGTATTTTGAGAATATTAGAGGTCTCCCTCAAAAGTCAACGTCTCTCAGCTGAACTGAGGTCTGCAACTTGCTTTTCTGGCCTGCAGGGTACAGCCTCCGTCAGGGAGTTGGGTCAACAAACTGCAGTTTCTAATTTTTGCCTTGAGGCTCCTCTGGCCTCTCTTTACTTTGTGCTCATACACAAATGCACCTTTAGTTTGTTTCGTCTTTTTGTTTCTCAAACTTTCAAGGCGGTCTAGCAGGAGGTGCCCCGACTCTCGTCTTCCGAGGCGGTCTAATGAGAGAACTAATGCATATGCATGCGCTTTCAAAACTGGGCGTGGGCGACTTTAGTGAACTCGTCCACGCTGTTTTCCTCCACTTGGCAATGCCAGTCTAAGGTTGGACTCGGCTGGAGTCTGTTACGCATCACACTGCCGGAGCGCAGGAAGTGTGGGAGGTATCCATCTGTCTGCTATTTGCTTTGAGAGAGATATTTTTTGGGGTGCCTGCGAAGGTGTCTGCCTCTCTGTTTCTCTAATTCCCTCTGTTATCTTCTGGAAGACACAAGCGCTCTGGGATTTGACTCATAAACCAGCACAGGCCAGAACTCACGGCGTAGACAAGAAGATAATTAGTATAATGAATAATGTGTGATATCTGCACGGACACATCCGCGACAATCCCCGCAGAGAAGGAAGAAGAAAAAAAAAGTCTAGTTCTGGTCCCCTTTGCCATGCTTTCGTCTGCGTAGTAATATAATTGTATTATATTCCGCTACATATTCCCTGGAGTGTCTGCAGCTTAAGTCTTTAGCTAGACAGATGTTGGAAATTGCAATTTTATTCTTCTCTCAGTTTAGACTGGTTAGTTAAGCATCTGGGGCCACCTCAGAGAGCGATGTGTCGGTGTGAAGTGAGAAAACCACCCTTCTAATTGGTTGTTGGAAGAGAAATTGGTCGCCTGGCTGCTCCTGTACGACGGAGGTAGGAATGAAAATATCTTATTAACAGTTGGATAAATTACCTCCTCTCGCCCACCTTCCCTCCCTCTCTCCCTCCATCTCTGGTCTCAGCAGCAACATCAGCACAGCTGTAATGTGGTCATGGTTGTAGTATGATCTGAGACACACTCATCTGCTCCACTCATCCACCAATTTACTAGTGATGGTGTGAAGTGTGTATGTGTGTGTGTGTATGTTATGTCACATCATGGTCCTTCAGCAATAAAAAAAATTCTACAAAATGCTATTGACACAGATATTTGTATTGAAATATTAGGTAGGTAGGTAGGTAGGTAGGTAGGTAGGTAGGTAGGTAGATACTTTATTGATCTGTTGATCTTGCAATCCAGGGAATCAAAGTTAAATCTTAAACGCATCCCAAAACTGCAACCAAATTTAAAACAGCCTTGTTGAATCCACATTTCAAACAAACCTTTCTTAGGATCAGGTGTCATGTTGTCTCACAGTGAGTTAAAAGGAGGAACAGACTGCGTACAGACTTGAGTGTGTTTGTTTTTGCTAAAGCCACAGTGACTAGGCCTTGCCATGAGGGCGCCCCCGGTGGAGAGGGCTCAGACAAACAACCTCAAGTCACTCCTTTGTTTTGTCAATCCTTGTCTAAAATTCACTCTGAGTACAAATCTTATTCTAAAAAAATAACACCATTGTTGCCTGGTGGCATTTCTTCAGCTCCAGAGTGAGGCAGTGAGAGTGACAAGCCAAATAAATTAAATGATCCCCTCACTTCGCCGTTTAACCTCATCCGACCACCAAAACAACAAGATCAATGTAACCGAAACTCTGCGGCGCCTTCCTCTCGCCAGCTCAGACTTTTTCCCTTTTTTTTTTTAATTTCTCAGAATAAACAAACATAAGAAGAAGAAAACAGATGGGAGGAGGGAAGGTGCAGACACAGATTTTGTAGGTAACAGTTTGAAAGTAGAGATCTCACGCTGAGAATTCCTTGACACATTTGCCTCTGTTGCGTTACATCAGAGGGAGAAACGCTTCGCAGCACAAACCATGGATGTTAGAAAACGCCAGCCACATTCTAATTACACATTTTGTGGTGCTGCACCTCCAAAAATGCAGGCGGGCGAAGGGAACGTAGACATGCAGTATCTTTGCTCGGTTTGAGGAGGCGTTTCTGTTCACACGTGTTCTTTTTATACAGTGTATTTCTTAATAAGAGCCGTCACAGTCCATGTCAGAATGTTTAATTATGGAATGCCGGCGGGACATAATTCAGCTTTAATGATCTCTCCCCTTCTCCTACATAAGGGGGTATCATGAAGTACAGAGCTCCCCGTTCAACCAGAAATAATGAAGACACCTCGTCTCGCCGGCTACACCGCAGCAGCTAAGAGCAGATAATCACAAGCGCATATTTTTTTCCGTTCATTTCCTCCTTTTGCATATGTATCCAGTCGTCGCTCCCACCTTCTTACTACTCCAGCTTGGACCTTCCACCCTGTTTTTTCCAATATTCCCACACAGTCGGTGAACCTCTGTGAAATCGATACAGACTGACAAATAAAATTAAACAGCCACTGAAATAAATGTAACTGTGACTCTACTCGAAAGCAACACACTAGCCAAGCCTCAGACAGACAACAATAACTGGCTCCCAAACCGTATCAACAAACTCTCTCACAGCTGCGACTTCAGGATGAATTTCAGCCCACAGCACAATCCTTCCAGACAAAATTCTCATAGTCATGCTTATTCTAATATACACCTGTGCCCCCATGGGTGGCAGACACAGGCACACACACACAGCCACAGATACAAACACACACACAAACAAACCAGTGCACGCTGTACAACATCAGGCACTTGTTTGGTGCGACCTGCTAGCTAGTGGGCTAGAAACAAATGGCTGCCTTCTATCAGCTAAACAGATGAGAATAAGAAGCCCGGGTGTGGTTTTCTTACCTCAGCAGCCTGTGCTTGGGCTTGTCCATGCATGGTCCATGGCCTTTGGGGACAAAGTAAGTCCAAATACTCCAAGTGGTCACGGGTAGCAATCTATTTGCCCCTTGTCACCGTTTTCCACGTCAAAAGTAGCCTCGGGAGTCAGCTTGGTGAGCCCTCTGCTGCACAGGGTCCCTTAGCAGTTTGGCTTTAGCCATAGCTGTCAACAAAGTGTCCCATGGATAAGTTGGCCTCATGGGGTCTGTGGCTGCAGCATGGAAAGTACAACAATAATCATTGTACAGTATTTATCATTATCATCATACTTCTCACTCTTTTTCATTGTTAACTTTTCTAACTTTTCTGTCCTTGCTACATCCTCGCCCCTCTTGTACCATTGTGTAGACCTGACCTGACCTCTGACCCCCTCTTCAAGTGTGACTCCATGTTCTCATCCTGGTCTCGCCAAAATAAAAGCACAAAGATGATTCAGGCACAGCTCTACAGTGGTCTCACGAATAGTATTGTGACTAGAATAAAGTAAACACCATCAGAATGGTGAATATTCACACATATTCTATATCTCTGAGTCTGAAATACATGTAAACAAAGTTTCACATCCCGCACTTTAACCTTTTTGACAAAGCATGTACAATTTGAGAAACAATCTTGGGTTGATATTAACAATGAAACTGTGTCTTGCATATTTTAACAATAAAATACAAACCAGTCTCTCCTACACCAAAAATAAAGCTGAATTTCATTTACACCAAATCACTCGGTGTGCGTATCTGACACGATTTCCATCAGAGGAGAACAACATGTACCACAAATATGTCGCTTAAAACTCATAAAGGTCAAACAGACAATGCCTAGCGACAGGAATAAATAAACACAGGTGTTTCTAACAGCTTTTCATATTAAATTTGAATGCTGGCATAATGAAATGGCATGAGACTGCGTCAATGATTGCTTTCCCAGAACCAAACTGATATATTACTTTTTAATGAATCGGTTCATATCAGGAGTTAATTTCCTGCCGAGTAAATAGCTGCTAATTGTAAAGCAGCAGTTGTTTAATTGGTATTTTTTTTATTCTTTTTTCATTATCATCTTGTTAACAAGTGCCAACTCCAAACGTGAGTGTGAGGGAAGTGAAATCTCCACTCGCAATGCCAAGGCAACATCTGTGATGAGAACAACTGGGTGACAATGGGCGGATGGATTGATAGATGGATGGATGGATTAATAGATAGATGGATAGATGGATGGGTGAAAAGATAGATGGATAGGTGGATTGATGGATGGGTGGACTGATAGATAGATGGGTGGATTGATAGATGGATAGATGGATGGATGGATGGATGGAAAGATATATATATATAGATTGACTGACCAGTGGCAAAGGGGGGAGAGAGAAAAAGGCTGGCAGGAAGTTTGACTTATTGTTTGGTTGGTTTGCAGATTGATTGATTGATTGATTTTCCTTTATTTTTGTTGCGCCAAACTCACAATCGAAGCATTTAAGAATCGGTGGTGTTGCGTGGATCTGGCATGCGGCATTTCCCTTTCTAATAACAGACATAAGCAATAACTCCAGGTGGTGTACATGGTTGTCACGGTGATGAATGGTCTCCAGGGCAACACAGGAAGTCCATCTGGGAAAAAATCTGAAAGAGGAAGTAGATAACAGAGATGGAGGAGATGCAGCCGCTACCTGATTTATTCAGCTCATCCATCATTGAAAACGCACAGCTATCGCTTCCCACAATGAGTAAATGAGCTCGATACACTTTTGGAGCTTCACAGGGGAGAAAACAGGCAAAAATAGAATACATCCTCATATTCCAGCATCAGGAGATGAGCAAATCAGAGTTTTTACATCAGCCGTTAATGTTCCTCTAAAAATAACACTCCTAGATTTGTGTTTGTGCTCTCAATGGTTGCCCTTCATTCTGTTTGTTTGGGTTGTTTTTTTTTCCCCGGAACTAAGTCTTTTGCATGCCTGGTCGGATTCAGCATAGATGCTCTTGTGCAGCCCTCCTGCTCTAGGAACGCATTTCTACCCCAGCCAAAGACGTGTGTTTCTACTTTTGCAGCTCCAAATGGAGTTCTAAAAAAGAAACGGCTGAAATGCCAGCGAAGGCCACAATGTCAACGGCGAGGCGGCTTATTACAAAACTCACAGCAAGCCCCTCAGATGACGGACTTTGGAACAACTTTAATGATAGTGGAATGAAAAACCAAGAAAAAAGTGACCTATTTTTTCATTTCGCTTCCATTCGCTGTTTTCTTCATTTAGCCTCGTTCACATACATTTCTATTTCAGATCTGCCTTTTAATACAAACAGACAGCAAGAGAAGGAAGATTGAAGACAGCGGAGGAGGTCATTTATATCTCTTAGGGATGACAGGCTGCGCGTCAGCAGCAGGACTGTGTGTCACTCTTCCGGCTCTCTGGAGAAGCCGTCACACTGACACGGGGACCGGTCGCCATCACTGGCCTCTGCCTCCACTCGGCCTTGTTGACGGTATGTGTGTGTGTGTGTGTGTGTGTGTGTGTGTGTATGTGCGTGTGTGTGGCATCTTATTAGGGGTGACACAGGGTAGGAGTGAGTGCCTTAGACACTCACGCCGACGGCTGTAGTTTCCACAGGGATGTGTAATTCTAATCTTTTCTTTGTTTCCCTCCTTTCATTGATTTTAATCAGTGGTTCATATCTTGTTTTTCAGTATTTGCAATTGTTTTTTTTGTGATATAGCTGAATTCAGAGAAATTATTTTCTAACTGACCCATGCTAAGCTGCTCAGTTAGGGGCTCAGTGTCCTGCTCAAGGATGCTCCAGCCTTTGGCCACACAGATATTATAATTTACATACAAGGACCTTGCAGGCTGAGCCAAGACACAATTTTTACGGGAAACAAGTGGCAATATCATCCAGATGAATCAGCAATGAATTGTAGACACAGAGATATGACATAAGTGACAGAAAACTGGGAATTCATGCATGTTATGCATGTTTTTATACGTTGTACAGATAAAACAGCAAATCAGGATGCAGACCCAGATGCAGCATGTGCGACAAGAGGGAAATCAGAGGAACATTCCCGTCTGATATCCGACACACCCCGGGTTGTCTTTCGCCATTCAAATCGGAATTCCACCGAGACTTATTCACAAAAATTCTATTTGCCTGCCTAATAACCATTATGGCTATTCTGTACGGGCTGGATATTTTGTTGTTGTTGTTGTTGTTTTTCTCCCCAGTCAAACAAAAACCAGCTTATGACTGTAGCCTGCTTGGAGAAACGCAAAAATAATTAGCTCTGCTGATTCCTTAAACAGCTGAATTCTAAGCAGCTTACTCGTGACAGACATTATAGTTTTAAATGGCATTGGAGAGAGCGGCCAATATGAAGATGGCGTTTTGTTGAGGCTTTTTTTCAAGATGAGAAGTCATGTAAAGGGAGAGCTTGTCTGTGGAATATCCACGCGTGTGCTTTACAGATTAAGTGCATTTACAAATGTTTAATCAACATATTTAGGATTACACGGCCAGTATGAATCCAGCAAATGTAGTTAAAGTGCGACCTTGGCGGTGGACTTCTCTGCGTCCACAGCATCAAATGTGCTTCCCGAGCCCTCAGCTGCTGCTTCTCCATGCTTATATAATCCGCATCTGCAGCACAACAGCCGCACAAACAAACAATGCACAGACTTGTGCGTCGGGGAAAAAGTTACATAACCAAAGCAGACGCGACGCAGCCACAGTGATGGCGTGACTTTGCTTTTCAGAGGCTTTATTACCTCACAGCTCAGCCCGACTTTGTATGTTCTGAAGTCATTACAGAACATCTCTGTCTCCGTTCTCCCCCCCCCACTCCCTTCTCTCTCTCTCTCACTCTTTCTCTCCTACAGCGCACATCATCACCACCCTCCTTCCACCCACTGCGTCTTCTCTCTCTCTCTCTCCCTCCCTCTCCCTCTCTCACACACACACACACTCTCTGCGTGTAGCCTTAGGTGCTGGAGAGAAGAGTAGGAGTGATTGTTACTTCAAACAGCATCACCCCTCCTCTTCCACACACACCCACACCTACACACACACGAACACACACACTCGCACACACGCACAGAATCACTTGCTGATGAAGTGGCACCACACCTGTGTGAGTGCCCGTCGGTGTTCACGCATTTGTGTAGCTTAAATCCTCCACTACTATTT
>OMPJ01039590.1:0-19684 GCA_900312935.1 Carapus acus | reverse complement strand
TGCGCTCCTGGAGCGTTTACCGGCGCACAGATGATGACCTCATCAAGCTGCGTCTTGAAGCGAATAAACAAGCGTGGATGGCTGCAATAACAAACTTGCTCGCTCGGTTTCAACGTTTTGTCTGTGGTTTGGAATTATTTTCAAGTGTCTCCTTCGGACGTTAAACTTGCGATTTGCAATGACTGCAAAGCGTCAGTTATGCGAGGCGGTATATATCGGTATCGACTGATATCGGAAAATTGAGAGTTGGACAATATCGGATATCCCTAGTTTCTATATTATCATTATCTTTATTTTGATTCCCCCACATTTTGCTCACAATTCGGCTTTAACTTTGAGTGTATTCATGAGAAACTCAAATTTGGTGGCAAAAATGGAGGCATATCTCGCACAGCTCTGTAATCTGTGGTCACTTATTCATGGATACATTTACTATTTACAACCAAGACATGTGAGAATGTGCCTGAATGTTCCCCACACCAATCCCAGGGTGTGCACTGGAGAAGCACAGCAGGTGCGGCTGTGTGTCCTTAGCGCGGGCGCTCGCTCCTGCGGTGCGACTACAGTAACGGACAAATCACGATGAAGATTTATGTTATTGTTCCTTTTGGGAAATTTGTCTTGGGCTCACCGGTGCAGTATAAAAAATGACAACATAAACAGACACATAGGCACAAGGCACAATAAATATTACACAGTCCCCATACATGCATACATAATGGATGAGGAACATACATCAATGGAGAAGAATAGAGCCCTCTTGGCATATTGCTCGGCCACAAATAATTGATGGCTGCTTGACAAAACTTGATATTCGCACAGATTCTATTGCACGCAGCCTTCTATGGCCTCGTATTTTGCATTACTTTTTAAATATTAATACAAAATTCAGTGCAAGAGGCCAAACAGGCCAAAGACGGAAAACTTTGCGGCTGGATGATACATGCGTCTGGGCTCAAGTGTGTGAAGCATTAGGTGAACAGTAGCTAAGGGTAATAGGTTACACTTGCATCATTTTTCAGGGAGGTGAGCATATAAAACATGAGTCTAAACATGTGGTAACCACACTGAATTCCCCATTTCTTCTCTGTCTCGTTGACCTTTGCCTTCCTTCAATTAATTAATTATCCTCTGCAAATTTTTGGACACATCGTGTCAAATGAAGCGGTGCATGGAGAGAAAAACATGCACGTACACACAGACTCACATGCGCACACACGCTTGTTCTGACCTTGAGGGAGTGCTTGAAGCTGTAGGATGGGTTTTTCTCATGTCCGTCGGCATTGTCCTCTCGTTTTTTACAGAACAGTAAAATCTTGTCATATAGGAACAAGTGCCTCTGCATGGGCTTGAACCTCGCCAGGTCCTTCACCTGAAAGGACAGCATTATTCAAAAAGGGGTGTGCAGATACTGAAAAGCACAAAATCTACTCCTAAGCTTGTCAGACAGCAACAAGCTCATTTTGAGAAAATTTTGAAAAAATGTGCAATGGGTGTTCTCCTGCTCCTTCCAAAATTTTCACTTTAATAAAGGTCAATCAAATCATTTTCACTGCCTCTGACTGTGGAGTGCTCACACTGTGTTTATCACCCTGTTGTACCTTGTTGTGGCCTTTTTTGTGGTCGGTCCAGACGTTGAAGGATCCCTGCATCAGCAGCTTCCCGAGCTCACTCAGGTTTCCCTGTTGACGAACACGCACTCCATTTCATTTCAAAGAGCGATATGCACGCACACAGACACATTCCCCACACCGCTCCGGGGCTGCAGCGTGTAGCCCTGGGGATGGCACACCAGGGTCGGAAGCGGGGGGGGAACAGCATCTGTGTGTGTACAGCACTTGTGCATTCGCGTGCATGCACCGGGGAAACACGGCAGCGATGAAAACCTGAGCATCAGACTGGATCTACAAATTGGGACAACAATTCCACTACAATTTACTTTGTAAAGGTGGTGATGAGGATGAAGATGCCCAGTTAAAACGTACTGACCTCAAAGCCAGTGATGGCGATTTGATGCATGGAGTCATTGACAGATTTAATGATGTCCAGCATGGTGGCCAGAGCTTCCTCCAGCTCTGCTGTCCCCTCTCCTTTATTGCATCTCAACATCTCCTGCAAGACAACAAGCAGGGAGGAAAAAGCCCAGCGGAGCGTCAACATCAAAGACGAGGCCAACGTGGGCAGAGAGGACGACGCACAAAAACAACGTTATCATGTTGCAAAAATCATAAATCACACCTCTTTTTTATTAGAGTGCAATTATTTTGCTACTTAATAAGAAAGTAATTGCAGCATTCAATATAAAAACTAAAACGGTTATGATAACGAGCTGAAAATGTCAGCAGAAATTAAAATCAGGCTCGGCACATTTTATCCTGGGGAAACTTTTGCGCACAACAAAACAGCAGCCTCTGCTTCTCATAAATACATTAGGCTCAATGTGGAGCTGCAAGCTGGTCCGGCTTGTTAAAAAACAGGAGCGTGGCGGCTGTTTGCTGAAAAGCCAACACACGCAGCACCTCGTGCATACACTCCCGTTCAGGGACATAAACAGTAAATGCTGTACCACGGCGAGATACACTCAGGACACGTCGGACGTCTTGCAGGGCCTACCACAGCCAGCCGGGGCGCTGCTCTTGTCATGAGTTCTCCTGCGTTGAGCTTCCGCATGCAGTGTTAAATTATTGTGCAAAGTTGCATATCAAATCATCCCATCCAAGTCTGCGTGGGTGTTTCGCCATTTAAATCACAGCTGATTCAATTAAAACTGTGTCGTATTCTACTTTGTAATGCTGTTTAATGAAGCTCACACACTCGAATTAGCAGATCACACCAGCAAACATTGGCTGCTGTTGGGAAATTGTACTTTTAAAGCAATAAATAACTGAGCATTCAAATTGTGCTTTCTTCCAATATTATGCAGCCATCATTTGGGATGGAAGCCATTCCAGGTTATTTCATAAAAACTACACCTATCACCATGCTTGAAAATTGAACGAGAAATCTAAGACTATTTTGTTATAACCAAGAATGTTTTGAATGCCTGAGCAATTGTTAAAATTGTTCTGTTTCAAGGTTTCACCAGTTTGGGGCTGGTGACCAACAAGGGCACCATAGCAGCTGCTGAGGCTCAGACACAATTATCCAGTCAGAGATCCTCAGTTCCAATCCATAACCAGATCAGGGGCTCAAAGTTGTGAGCGGGGATTGACTTCCTGCAGAATTCCCCGTCATCGTTGCCTGATCCAGGTTGGTAATTGGCTTTACAGCCTTGGTGGGTAGCCTGACAAAAACTGTACCATGCTGATGGGATAACTGGAGCTCTTTGGGTTAATGCCCACTCATCTGTGGGGACTGCGGGGGTCTCATTCCACTCCTCTCTACTTCTTTCCACAATCAGCTTTGTTTTTGGAGCCGTCCTCACCCTGAGCAGGGCAAAATAGCTCCTCTTCATTTGACCCATTCTTTTTCTCTTTGTGCCGACTAATGAGCACACTGAGAAAATTGCTCAGATGGCTGCTGCTACTATTACCCTCAAAATATTTCTTTTACTCCTACCATGGTGGAGAATTAGTGACTTACCTTGAGCATGAGCTGGTATTTGGTGATTCTCTGGACGGGTTTCAGCAGATAGGCATCCAGGGAGAGCTTGTGATCCAGCTTCTTCTGGCACTCCTGTTGGAACACACCAATTCCTCAGCACCTCCACTATACCGACAATGAGAATGAATTACTTTGTCGAACTTCTGATGATTCACGCGGACAAATCATCATCAATTGTCCTGTGCCTCCTTTGTCATCTCGTCCTACATCTGTTCTAACAAGCCACCATGTTTTGGGGTGAGTGAACAGCTGTAGAAGGAGGTACACCGAAACGTGTCGGGCCTTAAATGGCTTTGTAGGCTCAGCGTGGAGGTGTGAGGTTCCACTCACCTCACCCTTTCCTCGGCTGTCCTCTGCAATGACATCAGAGATCTAATGAAGTCTGCCGGCTGCCATTAAAGGCCTGTATGTAATTACAGCATGAGCCGGGGGATTGGAATCGCATCAGCTCGGAACGTGTAACAGTGAACAGGTGGGCGGGCTGCTTATTGCGCTTCGCAATCAATGTCAAACCCCGTCAACATCATCAATTCATCATCAAGCTAGTTTCGGGGCCATCCTACACGCTTCGCGGGTATCTAGCATCCTCAGCGTACAGCCTCATAGGACGGGCTGGTGCAGGAATTTCCATACTATGGAAATTTGGTTTGACAATGCACATTTTTCCCTCCATCCAATCCATTCCATATATCTGCTTATCCTAAGCAGGGCTGTGGGGGCCGAGGCCTCTCCCATCATTAGCAGGGTGACAGGCATCGAATACTCCCAACAGGATGCAGTCCATCAAGTTGCTGACACAGACAGACAAATTTATTCACACCCGGGGGCAATTTAGATTCCGTTCACCTCCACCAAATGTGTCGGAACAAAGAGCCTCCATGCTTTGAGGCGACAGCGCCGGGTTCGGCGGCGGAGCGCTATCAGCGGACACCTGTTTCTGGGGATCGCCTCACAAAACTTGGCCGGCAAAGGGGGGACTCTCGCCGTTATTAATTCCATCATAAAGCCAAATGGAATTTTAGTGAGATATTTACTCAAGCTACCACAAATTACTGTCAGCAATTCCAAACCCGAGACAATAAATTAAGCTAAAGCAGTTACCGCCATCCGCTTTAATGAAACTCAATTCCGACTCTGTGTGCATTTTTCAGAATGGGCGCACTCATTCATAGTTTGATTATGCAGCGCGTCAAGCACATTGGAAGAGCCACAGACTCGTATTGATTCCCTGCTTGTATATGGCTTCATCGCAGTTTTCCTTCTAATTGCTGAATGTCCACTGTGGAATTGAGAGCGTCGTTTTAGAAAAAACAACCTAATGAACCTACGAGGTAGTCCATCTACATGTGTAGATTTCATTCCATGATTATCTTCTCAAAGAGTGAGAAGAAGCTAACCTGTGACCGAGCAAACCTCTCCCCTCATGGAAAGAAAGGATGTTGTTTTAATACCTTTCAAAGCATGCAGAGGGAGAAAAGAAATTCACTGAAACTAGGGGAATTGAGTCATTCCAAGCCTAAAAAAAATCAAACCTTTCGGAACACTAATACAGTGAAGAGGGTGGCTTTGAAACCACCTGCACCAAAGTTTCTAACCAAAAAGTGGGGTTACATGAGTGCGTCATACAGTAATTTTCCTTCCCAAAGTGTTCCCGTTTAGATCCCTGCAATTTCCTGGTAATGGCTCTTTAGGAGATTGATGAATTGTGTCGAGTCCGATAAGGTTTATTCACAAAACTGCTAAAAAAACATTGAAATTCATAAATTCCTGTGCGTGCTCCAGTCGGCTAAGGCCTTCAGAATAAAAGCTTGGCACTGTGCGGCCTCTGTCAATGTAACAGCGCCATCAAAAATTGAAAAAAGGAAAAAAATAAAGGTTACACACAAGCTAGCACACGCAACTAATTAGAAAAAAACGCTGCTTAATCACGGCTGACAAATGGTGGAGCAGCAAATGATGCTACAGCGAGATATGACCTACCTGTTACAAACTGTGGCTGCGTCTTATGTTATTAATACAGGGTGTCACCTCCCCTGAGACAACGTGTCTTTGCATGCATGTGCGTGTATGCGTGTGCGTGTATGCGTGTGCGTTACCTGAAAGAAGAGGCTGTCTCCACATTGTCTCCAGAGGACTTCGGATCGTGGTTTATTTTGACAGTACTTTTCATATACCTGAAGCTCCTCTTTCTGAAAATAAGCCCCAAAAACACACATGGCCACAGGCATGCACACGGACACACACATACATATAATGAGCATCCCTCTATAACAATTGCAGGTGGAATAAGCGACCACAGCCAACACTGCATGTGGCAATTTGTTTTATTTTTACCTGGAATTTGATTTGTAGAACCAAATGTTGCCTTACACAACATAATGGAGTCATGCATAAATACAATATTTATGTGTGAATAGCAACACACACAGATTGAGCTCATTGTATATTTTTGTTGCTCACCCGTTTCAAGAAGCAGGTGCCCACCAGCTCTGGTTTCTCTGCACAGTTCTCCAGCTCCTTCAGGAACGTCCTGAAGGTAACGACAGGCAATGAAGCATCACATGTCAAACGTGACAGTTTACTTAAGTTTCCAAGAGAATTATGTTTCAATCTCATGTGAGTGGTTTGAAGCGCAAGCTCAACCCACTCCAGCTGCATGGCGACACATTGGGTGTGAACCAAACAGCGCAAAATATGATGATTAAACAGTAAAACATAACATTGTCTTGCTCTAATGCAACCTACAAGCTTCTACGTCCTTAGAGGACAATTTATGATGCGCTATCAGCCCAAGATTTAAATCAGGAGTGAGGTCAGATTGAATAAACGCTCTATGTAAACACAGAGCGTTTACATAGGAGTGATTTATTTGCCCTATGTACCCGTACCTGTTGTGAAATTCATAAATCTCCGGCAGGTTTCCAAATAACACGTCTCTTTTGGTCTCCAGGGACGGGGGGATGAGGTAGCTGAGCTCTGAGTTGTCCAGCTCTGCAAAGTAACCCTGGCGAGGAAGGTGAAGAGATGAAGAGCAGCGAGAGGAAGAGACAGATGCCAGTCAGTCCGCCAGTCAGTCCGTCAGACAGTCAGTCAGTCAGTCTTTCTGACGACTGCGCGATTCAATCAGATTTACTCAGATTGACTGAATTCTGATTTGGCAGACACGCTTTACCTCCATGATGCTCTGCAGTTCCTCCACATAGAGCCTCTCTGTTTCAATCAGTTCGGCCATGATGTGTCTGGAAGACATAAAATGACTAAATTAAGTCAAAAAATATATTTTTCTCAGACTTTTTTCAGGCTTGCATAAGACATACTCGAGATACACAGAGTTTAATTGAAAGAATTCAAAACATCACATACAGTAAAATGGCTGCCTATTTCTCTTTCACTCCTGTACGTACTCCCTGACATGGAACGATTTCTTTTTATTTGTGAATAGATCTATCGGTAACAGAGCTCAGATGTGGAATCTGAGCTTGGTGCCATGCCACATCTCGGTTTTTGAGGCGTTTCTGCTTCACCGTCTGCTCGTACGTTACATTAAACCGAAATTAATGCAAAGTTGAGAGAACAACAGCCTGATGTGCTCATCTGCCACTTTTGTTGCGTGACAGGCAGAGCAAGAATCGTGTCAGCTGCGTGTCAGCACTTTCAAAAGGCTTTGTCTTCTCTTTCCACCCTAAAAATATGCAGGATGGGGAGTGTTCATGAAAAATATGAAAACATAGTTTTGCTGCATGCGTCTACTTTGTCATTTGGAGTTGTTACATTATTTCTAAGTCATCACTGATGTAATCAGAACAGCAGTTGACGAGCAAAGTCTTAACTATTTTGCCTTTCTGCCCTTAGGAATGTACCTTTTCCCTGTGCAACACTATGCTGTGTGAGGCTCTGCAGTATGACAGGCCTCTTCCATTTTCTTAGAGGCGGGAGTGAGACAAAGGTGTTTGCATCAAAGGAAGCGCCGAGGAGGATCCATCGCCAACTAGGAAAGTCAACAAACTTTTCGTCTTTGGTCCACAACGCCAGCTCTCCCTTTGTTTTTCATCCCATATCGGGGCACAAAGCGGCAGCCCGTGGCGATTCGCAGGACACAAAGATCACTCAGTAAGATGCAATGCGACTCCACTGAAGATGATGCCGGCGCAGTCGTAAAGCAAAAGCGAGCTGGACAAAGCAAACAGTTACAGACATTAATGGTCCCTTAAATGTGACCACTTGTGTGAGCTGCGAGTTTGTGTGCTTTATATGCATTCATAAGCCTTTGGGGACCGGCTAAGAGCCTGTTTGATGTACACTAGCATTTTAATGGTCAATAAAGCTCCAACCAAATGTATCCAATGCTCCCATCTGTCATATCACAAGCAGGAGATGAGGCATGAATGGCAGCAAGGCCTGCGAGAGGAAACACGCGTGTGTTCTGTCTTTGGAAATGTGGGTGAGGGCATGAATATTGAAAGAACAAATGTCAGCGTAACTTTTCATCCTATTCTCAAAGGGCCCGGTCACATGTCTGGTCGCAACAAAACAGAACTGTTTAATGGGCTGAAACCCCTGATTGCGGCAATTCTAATAGCCATGTGGAAAACAGACGGTTCCTAGTTTGATTATAGGCTACGTCAGGCTATTCTAGCGCAATTCTCAGGACACACACAAAGCCTGTACTGTGCCCAGAAACCTCGCTACTGCTCCTAAAATAATGAGGACGGGTCACAGGAACGCAGAAAGAAAGATTCCTCTTAAGCATTAATGCAGTCCATCTGAATCCAAACATTATGAATATATTTTACAAATTTGGCACAATATTATGATTACCGTTAGAACTGTAATCCATGTTTTTGTTCAGTTTGGCTCGAAACTCGGCGTGCTGGTCGGAGATAGCTGGACATGTACATTAGTAAGTTCTAATTACTTGTTTAGTTTACCCCCCTAACTTAATTGAGGGCACTAAGTGTATTATGGAGATGATGTGAAACGTTGGTGTGCTTCGTCTTGGACAGAACAGGTGAGAATGCTTGGTGATCTTTATTCTATTGGTTTGTTGGTGTAAATATAGAGATATGGGAAATTACCATATAGGTTCCAAGATAAATGTTTTCCACCGAGTCTGCTTATTTATAATGGATGTTCCCTTTGTCCACTGGATTAATTTCAGTAATTGTTCCATTTTTCAAATTATGACATCTCATGACTATTCATTATGGAAATTCCTTTGGTGGGTTCCCCGCTGGCACTCTGGTTGTAGATGCTATTTGTTTTGTAATAGTGACATTATCCCATTTACAATTACCACAGGGATGTCCGACACAACCAGCGCGCTAATAAATATTCATGATGGAGAATATAATTTAGGTTTGCATTCTAAGGCCATTGTGGGAGAACAGGTGAAGCATATGTCTTTTATATCAGTACTTACACAGCACTGCGATAATCAAGTCACTCCTCAGGCATTAATAAGCGAACTAGGATGAGGACACGGGTTTGCCTGTTCTGCGGTCTAAATGTTTTTTTCCCCTTTACATGTGAGTCGCATGTACTGTACTTCAACATACACAAAGTGACAAATCGGACCGGAGAAAACATCACAACGTGTGTTTCCTTAGTATTTACATTTTTTACAACAATCTAATGCAGCCAGAATCAGGTCACTTACTCTGGGACATGCAAATGTAGTGAATAAATATTTCTACAGCCACAGCACTTTTCATTTGGGAGTATAAAGAATTCCTCCAGAGTCTGAGTGAGAACGAAACTGTAACCTAATCACAATCTAACTTTGTTAGAACTAAGAATTCGCACACACCCACGGACCCACAAGGACACAGTGTGCTGCTGCTGCTGCTGCCTGCCACACAGAGTGACCACGAGCCCCAGGATTCATACGTGTCGTCTCACACATGGACACAGTTATCTACCAGTGGGAGTTGGTAGATGACTTAGTGCCATAATTACGTTTATACCACGTGCGTCAGCTGATTTAGTAGTGCCGCTTTATTAGCGCGTCCCATTCCGAATTCTCCTCCACATTGCTGTATGCAAACTACGTGGAAGTCAGAAGTGCTCCCTCATCATTTCATGGCTCAGAGTGCGTATGTGTGTGTGTGTGTGTGTGCAGCTGTGCAGAAACACTCTACATATTCATGGTGATAGACTACCAGCCTAAATGTTTGTCAAGTCCGGGGCAACGTGGGCTGTTTTTGTTGACATTTATGTTCTCGTTCGCATACATGTAAACTCACAACTCTTCACAAAGCGTTCTCAGGGTTCACTTTAGAGGTTTGGTTGCAAAACACACATGGAATCAGTAGTTTTAGTATTTTTTTGACTTGTCTACTTCATTAATTGCGCTCATTTTGCTTTGAGACAAACTGCGTCTTTCATCAGCTGGACATGCGTGTGTGTGTGTATAAGATTAGTTAAATGTTGGTAAAATAAGCAAGTTTGGAAGGTGGGATGACTGTGAAAGGGTGGCAAAGAGGACAGGACTTCCCCTGCAGTCTTGTGGTCCCTCCTCTCTGACATACACACACGAACACACACGCTCACTCGCTGCCACAGACAGAGACATTGAGGGCAATGAGAGCAGTTTACAGCCACGCTGGGCGCTAAAAGAAGGAAAGTGAGGGAGGGGGAAAAAAAAAAGAAGAAAACAAGGTCGAAACCTGTCAAAGTGGAGAGGCAGAAATAATGGCACGGTCTGCAGGGAGAGAGGAGAGGCTTTACAGGAGATCAATGGAGGAGAAATGAATTCACTCCTGCACGCGGGGGCTGGACTCTCAAAACTTTGGTAAGTAGCTCACACTATGTGTGTGTGTGTGTGTGTGTACGTGTGGTGCTCATTAGATTATGCAAATTAGGCGCCAAAACCATCCAACACTGTACAGACGCAGAGAGCGATAGTTGGGAGCGAGGGAGAAAAGAGAGGGATGGAGGGAGAGATGGGGGGAAAATGGACGCGTGTGGATGATGAAGTCTGAGGAGTAAATACCCCCTTGAACACAAACTGCTCTCTCAGCACAGCCCTGCTGACATGCTGCCCCGCACACACTCAGCGTTCGCACACCTCCACCGGCGCACCGAGAGAGTCCATCTCTCACCGTGAAGACCGAATATTAGCCAACAAAGCTGACAAGCCTTTCATCAGCTCTCACAAAGATTAGATGAATAAAAACTAATCACGTCCTGGCCGGTTACCCACGGCAGCTGTTGGAGACGTAACATTTTTCACTGTGTATAAATGAGGCGTGGAATCGTGAGCTACAGCCGAATGATTTGTAGTTTGCGAGTATATGAAGACTCTGTCGGTTGAAACCTGTTTTTAAAGAATTTATGACAACAAGTATAGGCTAAAACTTTTAGAGGACATGACAATATTCATGCCCTTCAAAAGTATGTGAGCACATCATCCCAAGCTGAATCTGAAGTCTTAGCCGCTGATTCACTCCGAAGTTCACACAGCATGTTGTGTCCCGCGTCTGACTCCATCGCATGCTCAAACATGGCTGCTGCTCAGCATATAGATGGACGTCGCCTCCCTCCCTTAGGCGTCATCATGAAACAGCTTCTTTATTGAGAAATAAAATTCAGCCTTGAAAGAGGAGTTGTGGGAGCTTTATCCCTGGCTAAAAAATAAAACATTTCCTATGCTGAACCACAATTTCAAGTCATCCAGAATCTGGATTCATGATAGAAACACACAGAATTCAATTATGAAACTATTTTTCCATACATACTCATTTGTACTCATTCTATCTCACCACTGATGAGGTATAACATTTTGCAATTGATAATTTGCACACTGAAAACACCAAAAACAAATAACTAAATAATTAAAATGTGCCGTTACAGCAATATTACAACAAACAGAATCTGCAGAGCCGTGATAGCTTCATCTGTCTTGCTGATCTCTGTGTGCAGCGTGAGATTACTTTGACCTCTTTTCTCTGCCTCTCTAACGGTTCATCCGGACTGCTGAGGACGACACAGTTAAGCAGTGGATCCAACACGAGAACATTCGCGCTCAGCTTCATCTGTTTCATCTCTATCATGGCCTCATGGGCGTGAAACATGCCGTGGTCATACATTTGCAACCACATTGCGACGATCATTGAAGACTTAAAAAAACAACAACTGTGAATGATAAGACTGAGGTTCAATCAGAAAGTTTTCACCACTGCATACCAAAACTTTTACAACATGTGCGAGCTTTATCAGCATTTTGAGTGGACAGTGTATTTGTGATGAGAGGCCTTGTGACATTTTATTCATTTGGTGATTTGAATCCACAATATCTAACAAAGAAATCCATTCCACCCCCTGCAAAGTCCCACTCTGTGGTTTCTGACTGTTGCTCTCCATTCCTGTTGAAGTTGTTTGATTCTTGAGGTGGTCTATCTAGTTTCCAATAATTGCTTCACCCTTGCTTGGTGATTGATTGCCCCCTCATCCCCGTCGGTGTAGTTTATTATTAACCTCCGACCACACCTGCCTCACTCTGTATCTGACCTCACCTTCAACATAAAGACCATTTCATCCCAGCCTCTACGCAGCAGCCCTGGGACAGACACCTTCATGTTTAATTGGAACCGTTTAAGTCCAGGGCATTCAACATTTTTGTTACAGAGAGCATATTTCTTGTTCTGGACAGCTGTGTACTGAAAATAAGAGGCAGTTATATATTACGCAGATGAAAACGAAACCTGGTAACTCATATTTTCTTGACATTATTCTCAAAAAACATAGAGAAGAATGAGCATCTTCTTATTGAAATTAGCCTCTATCATTTTGGGGTTTTTCTACAACACTTAAGGGTAATTTGGCCTTAGTTCTAATGGGTTCTAACAGCCTAGCCTCACAGCGTCTGGTGTAGCAGACCTCCAACTACAACAAATACATTTTCTCTGTGCTCCTCTAAAATCTCCCCCAAACTCCAAATACAAGCTATGGGCTTTGAAACTTACTTTTTCAGTAATGGTAGTGGAACTTGGCACTTTGCTTGAGATTTTGCTGAGTTACTGCTTGATGCAGCCAAGTGAGGATGGGGCCTCCAAAGCGAAGATGATGCTTGGTGTTACTATGGAGTGAGAAGTTTGACAGCGACACAATAGGCCACATGTTGGAAGGGTAATCTGTTGTTGGTTGAGCAGGTGTTGAGTCAAGTCTGCTGCTCTGCTAATGTGTTGGGTCTGTTGTGTGACAGCAGGTCACACACATCAGCAGCTTTTTTTGGTCAGTGGCCAAAGCCCCTCTATTATGACGCTTTCTGCTGGGTCAGCACGCGCATTCATGGCCACCTCCGCCTCGAACCAAGGTGGGCTTGTGCTGTTTAGACACAGCTTCCCATCATTCGGAGCATTTGCTGAGTGACAGACTACATCTTTTCCGCACAATATCAACATATAGACAGAATGCCACACTCTGGACACGCAAACAAGTTGCAACAATAGTTTTTACATCAGGAAACTTCAGCTCCTGATTATTCAACGAGGAGATAACTGAGGAGTCGCAGGGGCAATTCAACTGTTCCTGATGCTGTCTTGAGGAAAAAGCGTACATATTCATAATTCTGGTTGTGCTACTATTTTGAGCGTATTATGCAGACGGTAGTTAACAATATTTTCTCATTAGATGAAATTATCTTTTTGTCTTACAACAATCTTAAATAAGGCTAGATATTCAACAAAAAAACTACTAAAATGCATTTTACACTCACCACTGTATATTAACATTCAAATAGTTTTACACAATTGTCTTTTTTTTAATCTTATTTCATTAATTTGTGCTTTGTTCAATGGTTCAAAAATGAATTATGATGTTTACGGTAATTCTTTTAGACAATAGGATCCTCAATCGGTTTTGTTCCCGCGCTAATGGATGAGCAAATACACTGACGCAGCGTTCTCAGATTGCATTTGAGGAAGTAGATTAGACGGTGACTTGACTTGACAAGAATTTATCAGAATTTCTATCTGAATTATGTGAATGCAGTCGGCATTAACATGTTATTTGACCAGTGATGGGGACATTGCTAGCGTCGAATACGGCCTAATGTCAGCTGCGGGACTTGCTGGCCTCTCTGTCCACAGCTGCATGCAGTGAATGTGCAACAGCTGATAAGGAACACTGGTGGCATCAATGTTTAACATAGAAACCCGAGTATTTTGTTTATCTTGTGAATAATAGCTGTGGTTGTGGGGTGGTAGGAGATTCCTTAATCGATTGTCTTATCATGACACGTTGCTGTTCTTGTAGTCTGTCGCAGAATGAGATGGATAATTGCAACATTACGCCGTAAAGCATTGAAAAGATAACAATGTATTGTCTGGTTATCCTCCTGCACCATTGCACATTGAGCCTGAGTAAACCTGATCAGTGATCAATCAGTGAGCCGAGTTTTCTGTGTCTTGCGTAGTGATACAGATTCTTCATTTACTAGGTTTTGGTTTGCCCCTCTATGTGTGCGGGACTAGTCTGTTCACAGCACACTGGGGTGTGTGTGTGTGTGTGTTTTATCAGATATGGTTAAAATACTTCATTTACTGAATTTAGCACTAAAAGATATGACCTGCCAATGATATTTCGAATGCCCCTACTAGCCGGAATTTCAGATTATGAACATATTATCAGAAATTTTGAGCACAGGCGCAAATTTTCCCACAGTTTTCCCTCGTTAACAGACTGAATCAAAACCAAAGCAGATCATACTCGCAACCCAAATTGAGAATTTTTCATGATCATCAAACCGCAGCACGTAACTGATTTCACTCTTGTGGCACGTGCTGACCTTTTCGCTTCGCTGCCATTTGAGATAAATTAGGCATGGATATTTTGGATCAAAATACAAAGTTATTTCGACAAAAAAAAAATGTAATGGAATCTACCACCTGCCAGCCAGCTGGAACTACTTCTGCCTCAGCTAATCATTGCAAGACTGACTATTTATACAGATCATGACTTTATAAATAGTCCCGAAGCAGTTGCACTGGGATGCTGTTGTACTCATTCTTATTTTTTCACCTTGTTGTCGTTTCCAAACGAAAACATCTTATAATGCACTCAATTTACCCATAAACTTTGATCAGCCTCCACTGAATTTCAACCCATTAATGATAAATAGGGGAGGAAAAATCACAATCAGCCTTGAAGAATTACAGCAAAAAATATTTTTAAGTTTCGGTGTATGTATGGGCGATTCCATAGGTCTGAAGCGGGATGTTTACCGCACGGACCACGTGATCTCGACGCCCACTCGCAAACAGGTGAACACATGACGTCATAGCGCCACCCCGTGACCTTTAGCTGCGCCCCAACGCTGCCCTCCCGCCCCCAGAGCACCGCTACACGATTCTGTCGGTAAGTCAGCCCAAATGGTCACAAACGCCGAGTTAATTAAGCAGCGCTGCCGTCGATTCTTCGTCATGTTTGTGACCCGTTCACGATGCGCGATCTGCAGAAACACGGTCGCGGACGCAATGAGTAGAGAGGCTCACTCAACGCTCCGTGTTGACATCATCGTCACATTTATCTGACGTTTTAGATTGATCCTTTGACGTGAGAGAGCTTATATAAATGTGACGATCTCGTCATCTGGCGGCTTGTGCACTCTGCCTTTTAGCTGCAACCCCAGGTTATCTGCTGACTCCATCTTTCCGTCTAAGGATCGAAAATTCGACACAGTTGTATTTTATTTAACTGTGCTGGCAGTGAGGTTTAAGTTTAAAGGTGTGGAAAACTGTCCCATGTAGAAGACCACTGGTGAGAATTGAATTCATTTGAGGTTTTGCTCCCCACATGCATGAGTAGAGTAACTGAAAACTCTTGTCTCTGTAATTCAACATTGCTTGACAGTACAGTATTTGCAAAGTAGATTGTCAAAAAGATGATATCTCTTTAGAATTGTTTGATATCTACAATGTTCATATTGATGCCTCTCAACTTGTGAGGTGACTCAGTTATCAAGCTTCTTTCATTACATAAGTCATACATTGGCATTTGCAAGATTCAATTCAAGTATAAATAATAAACTCTGTCAGAATCCCTCTGAACTTTGTTTCAGATGCCCAGATGCCTCGCGTCCTGATGCCCCGATGCCTTGTGTCCTGATGACATGCGAGAGCTCAGGAGAGGAGGAAGAAGATCAGGATGTGGATGGGTTTCAGATGAATTAAATTATGGACATTACAATCAAACATCAGTCATTTGATACAGAGGAGGAAAAAAAGTGAAGCCAAACCAATTTTGTGAAAACCCCTGACAAATACCCTCGGCACCCAACTACCCCACTGAATTCCAACTCAGGGAAAAAAGACCAGGATTGAGATTGATGCTCAGGAAGAGGGTGGATAAAAAACAGGAAGAGCAAATCGGAACTAAATCTAAACTGCAGCTGACAGCACTGGAAGACTGAATCACCAGAAAATTGGGGAAGAACGACAACAACTGAGACGGACCTGCTGCCATCAGTCACAGACCAGCAGGAATCATGTACATGAACTTCCGTCGCATCCGAAAGTGTCAGTGTGTGCAGCTGTTGGTCACGGGCCTGCTGCTGTGCGTGGTCATGATTTGCTGGGAACAGCTGGAG
The DNA here is from genome assembly GCA_900312935.1 of Carapus acus. Lineage (NCBI taxonomy): Eukaryota > Metazoa > Chordata > Actinopteri > Ophidiiformes > Carapidae > Carapus > Carapus acus. The sequence continues at coordinate 3,495 of OMPJ01039590.1, read as the reverse complement.
CACCACATCATCAGCCACATGAGGTCCTACGCCTACAGATACTTCGACAACAGCTACAAGTTCATTAATACCTCGTTCCTCATCAACTCCCACCGAGGCTACCACCAGAGAAATGACGGGGACGACGGCGTGGCAGCTCACCCTTACCTCATCAACCACCCGCACAAATGCACAGATGGGATCGGTGAGGTGCTGCTCCTGCTGTTTGTGAAATCCTCGCCGGAGAACTTGGAGCGGAGACGGGCCATCCGTGACACTTGGGGGAATGAGATCTATACCTGGCTGCAGCTAGGGGCCAGAGTGAAGGTGGTGTTTGCCCTGGGCGTACACCCCGTGGACAAAGACAGAGGCCGGGTCCAGAGTGCTCTGTATCAGGAGGACCAGGCTTATGGAGATCTCGTCCAACAGGATTTTGTGGATACTTTTCACAACCTGACTACCAAACTGATCCTGCAATTCCACTGGGGCCACTTGTTCTGCCCACATGCCCAATTCTTCATGACTGCAGATGATGACATTTTTGTCCACATGCCAAACTTGGTGAAGTACTTGAGAGGTGTGCAAAGAAGCCAAACGGGTGCTAAAGACCTGTGGGTGGGCCACGTGCATAGAGGATCCCCACCGATTCGTCGTAAGGACAGTAAATACCATGTTCCCTACGAGCTGTATCCGTGGTCCACCTACCCAGATTACACTTCTGGTGCTGGCTATGTAGTCTCAGGGGATGTGGCTGCTAAGATTTACCACGCTACTCTGACAAGAAACTCCTCCATGTACATCGACGATGTCTTCATGGGGATTTGTGCCAAAGCTGTGGGGGTCCCTCCCCAGGAGCACCCATACTTTTCAGGAGAGGCCAAAGCCCCCTACCATTACTGCATCTATGAGCTCATGATCACATCACACGGACACGCCACGGATGTGCGCGCATTGTGGCGGGCGGCGACCGACCCGAGCGTTTATGGCCACTCAGCTGGATTTATGGGTAATTTGTACTGCACTGCAGTGCGAGTGATGCTACTGTGTCTGCCATATTACCAAAATACATATCCGTGTATGGCAGCTTTTATGTAAGACAGGACACATGATCGTTAGATGACACGGACATTGAATGTCAAGTGTACCTCACGCTTGCAGGGCAACAAAATGAGCCCCTCAAGTAGACAAAGTGTTTGATGCATTGTTTATTTAATGCAAAATTTCACTTTTTGATACTGTGTACTGGCTCTGTTGTAATAAAGATCCTGAACCACTGTGTGTACTCAGCCCTGTGTACCCTATATCGTACTTGCTATGTTATCAGAGGGGATGGGTGATGGGTAAAGCCTAACCAGGAGAAATCAACAGAGTCCCTTTGTCTGCAGTATTTGGAACTCCTTGTGTACATATGTGCACACATCGAGGTAAAACCTCATTTACATGCCAATGGATCAAAAGCTTTTGCTGCAGAAAATCCCAATTAAACAATTAATTGGCAGGTAAATCTTTTACAACAGAAAACCTAATTTCATGCTCCCTACACGTGCCGTACTGACAGTCGCGAAAGTTAGGATTAAAAAAAGCCTTTGTGCATGAACCTCAGTGAACAGTAATGAATGAGCAAATATTTTACATGGAGAGTCTCTGTCAGATTCCCCGGGTAGAGTTTTTGCTCTTTCAGAGAGTATGATCTTATTTCAGCTTTTCCCCGTTCATGAGCGTGGGTGCACCAGGGCTCTTCGGAGAGAGAGCTGCTAACTGGATCAGCGGTCATTAGGAAAGGACTGTTAGAGAGTGATCATGCGAACGCAAGACCATACGCGCACAATTCCTAGACTGAATTTCATTTCTACAATCTCTGCAAGATGTGACAGACCAAAGTTGTGCTACTTACAAATGCAAACTATAAAACAAACGCACAAGTGGCAGGAAATAGCTTGCAATGACACGCTGCACCTTTAATTGGATTTTTGTTGACATTAATGCTGTCAAACAGGATTGGATCCAATACTATGTAGAAAAACAATCTCTGGAAGGATAATTACAAATAATTCTAAGACATTTTCTTTCCGGGACTGAGGTGAGAAATATTAACATTCTTATTCTTCTGGAGATGGCTAGTTAACAAGCTTGGAATGGAATCTGTGCTACTGTGCGCCGTGCACCATCATCAGCCAGCCTCCACCCAAGCGAGACGACTGTTTCTTGGTCTGACTCCTTTACTCCCCCCACGTCTGCCTCGCTGCAAAATACTGCCGGTCTACCTATCTCACCACTATTCTGCTGCTTCCACTTACATTGTGGTGGGACAAGAATCGCTGACACAGGCTGAATCACCGGTTGCAGGATCTTATTTACCACAGCTGGAGCCCATTTGTTGGCCCTTAAATATAAAGCACTCTGTGGTGGGTGACCTCAAGTTCTACCTGAAATTGAGCAGTGGACTCAACATATCGTGCTGCAAGTACATACTGTATATTCTATATGTGTCACCTGAGGTAACATTGCCAAGAGCACACAAGGCGTCAATGTGACGGAAGCCTTGCGAGATTATTTATTCTCTCTATGGCATCTGAATTAAAACCCCAACCTGTCTGATAAACTATTGGACAAATAGACATTTCTTCAGTTAAATGCCATTTCACACACATACATGCCTCGATGTTTCAAAGTGCTAAGTTGATGTGCTGTTTCTAAGCATCACGGCAGTGTGTGAGATGGTTATTCACGGTTCTATTTTGAGACAAACGCAGTCTCAAACGAACTGATGCTCGCATAATTGAGCTCAGATGTTTACCCGGTAACATGCAGCAGTCCTCAGACAGTTGCACAATACTGAATTTGTAAGAGTGTTTGCAGTGAGGTGCTGGCCAAGGCCTTCAATCGTCACCCTTTCATCCACAGGTATTTCATATGCAATAAAGCCATTAGTGGAGGCCATTGATTTGGATTTTGAAATCTAGTGAGCATTATGACAGGGAGAAAATGTTGGTGAAACTGATTGGGTGGGTTCGGAACCGGCAAGGGGGGACTACTCTCAGTACAGAGCAACACTTTTACGCTTGATATGTCGTTTTGTTAAGCATGCCTGCAGTGGGTGTTCTTTCATTGATAATGTAGACTCTCAGGACCCCAATGTTAAAGAGTAAATACAGTTTTGAGTCCTGTGAGGCACTGTCAGAACATCTGCGTTGTGCGCTTTGCTTACCTCCGTCTGTTGGACAAGCTCTCCTCTGTCTCGGTGGACAGAACGATGTGGGTGGAGCCTCCTTGACTTTCTTCATGCATCACCTCAATCTGTTTCAAATACACACACACAACACAGAGAGACAACATACTTCAGTTGGGAAATTAATGTGGGAAACGGACAAATTGATACAAAAAAAAATACAAAAAAAAACAATAGTTACATTGCCTAAGGCAGTGTTTCCCAACCTTTTTTCTGCCACGGCACATTTTGAACTAGTAAAGATTTCCACGGCACACCCGCGAGTTGTCGACGGGGGGGGGGGGGTG
>OMPJ01039587.1:0-25515 GCA_900312935.1 Carapus acus | reverse complement strand
TCACTTGCTGCACCGCAGGCCTCCGGCATGCAGGTGGCTCTGGACCGTCTGCCACCTCCCAGTCCTGTTGCCCCCTGTTAGCATGCTCCGAATGCTGTCGCTGCGACTGGGCCCCGCCCCAGTCCCAGCTCCAGCGCCACCCCCGCACTCACTGGCCCCGGGCGAGGGCCCAGCACCTCCCTGCCCGCCCTTATCTGCAGCCCCACTTGGAGGGGTGGCAGAGTGGGTTATAGACACACGAAAAGAAACACGGATCGACAGACGATACAGAGGGAAGGAGGGTCACACGGACACAGGAAAAGTCGGAGAGCAGAGGTGTTATTGGTTTGGTTAGTCAGGCAGTACGCAAATTTGTCAGTCCAGATACAGGCATCCATGAAACAACACAGATGCTGAACTTCACCTGTGAGCGGTTAGAGAGTTAGTGAGTTAGATTTGCGCAGAATTCACACAAAAGTTGCGGACAAGTGGTTGCTATTCTAAGTACCATATTTTTAGTACTGCAACAAACTCTGGGGTGGTAAGTCTCCTTAATTACCATGATTAATTTGCTTGTGTTTTCAATCCACATTCAGTGGTTTTGCGGGCTTTGACATGGGGAAGTCTTTAATGATGCTTTTTTTTTCATTTTTATGTCAACCTATTGTAGAAAGAAGAAGAAAAAAGAAGCCTCCACCGTCTGCATTAAGTGATTTGTTTCATTTGATATCTCCAAAGGCAGGAATCTCATTTCTGTTCTGGTCAAAAGTAAAGAAATGATTATGGCTCTAGAATATCAATTGTCTCCACAATCTCAATACATCAACCCCTTGTACTGCCTTGGTGCAACCGTGTAAAATGATCTAAATTTTGGATTGTTTCCTCTTGAGCACAGGCGGTATTTGGGACCCACATGTCCATCGATGCCCCTTGGCCCACCCAGTGAACCCACACTCAGACATCACGAGGACGAGTTCAGACAGCACTCTGACATCCCTACAGGGACATTCCACTCAGTGAGGACACACCACAGACGACACAGCTGCACAAAGGGAGGTTCTTGACAGCCACGTAACCAAGTACATAAAGTGAGGGACTTTGTGCAGAACATTAAGACTTATGTGCTGCTTTGATATTTGCGGTATTATTTCAGATTAACGCAGCAGCAAAGACAAGAGCAGGATCTGCAATCACATCCCCCATTACGTCTGTTTTCAGCCTGAATTGAGCCAGAATAACATAATTTACAACTTGCAAGTAAATTAGAGTCAGAGAAACCACTACAAAGTCTGACCCTGTCTTTATGCCACACCACTAAGACATAATTCTCACCTTCACTGTACAGAAAGAGCGATGAATTGTGCTAACGACATAAGAGAGTTGAGTGAATTGTAATTAGAGAAAATAAAAAGAACAGGTTCCTTTTATCCTGGCTGACCTATGTCATGCATCTCAATTACTGACTGAATAGGGGAGATGTTCCACATTGATCACAGTACAGTTCCCTGTCAATTTAACATTAGTACCACTGATATTATTTGAATTTGGGTATAACACCTGGGCTACACATCTGTATCCTTGCTGTGATCTGAGGAGAAATGGGCCACAACAGAACAGTGGGTTGATGAGGACACACGACTGACAGGCCTGTTTGACATGGCTCGAATTGACAAAGTTATTCATAAACATTGATTTCAATCATGTCATTAATTCAAATCAATCTAGTAAAATGAGTACAACAGAACAAATTCACACAGCGCCAACACAGTCAAAGGCACGCACAACACAACAAGTCAATGGCAGCGCTCTACGAAACTGATTTCTATTTTGAATTTGAGCAAATTTGTCTGAGAGGAGTGTGTTTACAGGAAACAAACACTGTTATGCCCTTAGATGCTGTCTCCATAGCAACAGTCTGCAGACTGCAATTGTGGGCGCAATAGACCCCATGATTTTCACAGGGCTGTAGGTGCTCTCAGTTACAAACTCTCTAAAAAGTTGGGATGCGATAGAAAGTGTTTGTTGAAGTTGTAAAAGTTCTCTTTCAAAAATTGAGGTCTCAAGGTAATGCTGTTCAATAACTTGCAGTTTTCTCAAAGTGATTTCAGTTCAATCTATTTCGATTGCATTGCAGTGGCACCCAGGTCCAACAACTAGATTAAAATGGGGAAGTATCTGCAGAATCGAGAATCCTCCTTCCAGGATAATTCCCCTTACATTATCTTTGCCAGCTTACCAATACCTTACAGCTGCATACCTCTGGTTAAGCAGCAAAACAGGAAGGCAAAGACAAGTTAGTAATGGAAGATTGTTGTGGAAAAATATTGGAATGTACCTGTATTTCAATAATTCAGTAGAAATACTTTTGCAAAAACAGAAATATCTAAATTGAATTTTCCCCTCAACCCATCAGAGCAAAGGAGCATCACACTGATGGTGTATATTTGCAATCATTGAGTAGCGCAACAATATCAAATCAGTTTTCAAAATCCGGAATATGATTTCATACCTCAGTCTAAGCTTGACTAATAATGTGCTGCAGATGTTGATAACCTCAGCTAATTGGATCTTTTGACCCTTTCCCATTACACAGGCAGGGGCTGAGACTCTGTCCAGCAACGGCTTGCGTTTATCACCACATCACACTGTGGCTATACCATAGTATTCATTACGTGGGCGGATGGATGGATGCTTGAAAGGTGATGCTGATGATGAATAGTAAAATACTGATTACTTGAATTTGCTGGCGTCATAGGCGTTTCACTTTCCATGGAATTTCCTAAGGTTGATTTCTTTCTATTAATTTCGTATTTTCAAACGCTGTGCGTTCACTTGAGAGGGATTCATCTGAAAACTGTCAACAGTGTCAAAGGCAAGTCGGTCCAAGGAATCCCAAGATGAATGGGTGGCGCTATATACCTCAATCTGGCCATGCGTGGCCAGTGGTGCATGCTAAACACTCGCCATAGACATGGGATGGATTACCAGGAATGAGAGCAGACTTGAGTCAGACGGAGTGAAAGAATAAGCCTTCATCGTTTTCATCAACATTCAACCTTTCGAGGGTTTGGGCTGGTATTACACGTTGGTTACTTGCATCTGTTTAATAGTTAAGTTAAGATATTTCACAGCACTGATCTCAGCGATTACTTATGGGGTAATTACCCTAGATAGTTACCTTATCTGCTAGCCTATCTGTACATACAAATAATAACAAACGAAACTCTTCAATGTGCACACAGAATATGTGCAGTAATCTTTGCCCAGGTGGCGCGGGTCCCTTACCAGCCAGGAGTAAAACTCACTTGGGTGTGAGGCGTGGGTCTCCGTAGGGGGCATAGGGAGACATGTTGAGGAGGAACTCCTTGGGCGGGTAGGAGCTCCACCTCTGCTGTACATTGCTGCTGTCATTGTTATTCCAAAAGTCTCTGTCAAGTTCACTGTCATTCAAAAGAGAATGAGAGAGGAGACGAGAGCCATGAAGAATTTCAGACAACAACAGGAGGCCTTGAGAAAATGATTGGAGACAGATCGACATAGAAGGGCCACATTAGAGCGCTGCCTAAGTATAGACCAAGAAGAGAGATTAATGAATAACATAACAATGCTCTGAGCACCCTTTGCAAGCATGTTGCAAAGAATAATGTTGTTATATCCTTAGAAAACAAAGTCAATCAAAAATTGACCTACCTCAGTGTCATTGACTGGCATCCAGGACAAACCATCGGAGAACTAGCTTTTGTAGTTTTACCGCCTAAATTCGTTACCACTTATTTCCTACTCACAATCTGACAATGTTGATATGAATGGGCACAAACCCAAGAACATACTGTATGTATTTGTCTACATAGTCTTCAGATATTTTGGCTGGCTTGGTATGGTACTTTATTCCATATTGATGGTAAACTTCTGAAGTGTTTGCTTTGTCGTCCAGAGCAATATGTCAGCTAAAAACATATTTCTGAGGCATTGACAAGATATTAGCACAGAGCAAAAAGAAATTAACTGCTCCAACCTATCCAGTGTCCAAAACATGGCCTAATTTAAGATGGGTCATTGATCTGATATGTTGAGTGCACAGTCCTTTTTTAATTTGATATGGGCATTCAACGGGAGATATTATTTTATTTCATAGTATTTGTATTCCTACATTTTGAGGAATTGCTACATCATTTCTCTGTGAATACCACGTATACTGCGATATATAAGGACTTGGGGCCGATGGCGCTTTCCAATCTGAGGTAAACACGGTCAGTAAACATAAACCAGTTAAATTGTGATACTATCACAATGATGTGGCATGCATCCATGTGCCTCCATCTTCCACCTTGCTCAGCCAGCGTCTGACACCTACTTGATGGCTTTATTTTCCCCTCGACCTCGCACTGAATCTGGAGAGCTGGCAGCCTCCACCCCGGGCTTATTCCTCTTCCCCTGCGAGGAGACAAAAGACAGACAGCGAGAGTAATGAGGAAGGGTGTCATAGAGACGTGTCTTTTTCATCATTCACAAAAGCGTCTTTATAACTCAATATCTCATTAAAGAGGCCTTAGCATTGCATCAGGCTTCCAGAGTGTTGTAAAATATGATAAATGAGACAAAAGCAACAAATTTGTTGGATGCCAGGAATGCGGCCAGCTTCTGAAGAGCAGAACGTGACCAGAGACCACTTACCAGCAATGAGATGCACACACACTCACTCATCCATTGGCTGACAATGCCCGCACACATTTCCTCATATAAACAAAAGAGAAACTCATAATTATTAATTTGTGGGGGTAAAGGTTAAGTGGTCTATGCAGTGCAACCAGTATGTGGTATATCTGCGACACTGAATACGCGGATAGCATTTTCTCAACATGGTGTCTATAAGGTACTTCAGTACATTGAGCCAGGGAAAAGAATAGGTGTGTTTCGACAGTCCCACATCCATCCTGAGCAGCAGGGGGAGAAGGAGGCTGCAGGAGGAGCAGACAAACCTCCTATTGTTTGTGGGGCTTTCATAATTTGCTCTTTGTTTCAGATATCATGTCACACTGTGTATTGTGCAGCTGTAAGAGTGTATGATGAAGCCAAGGCAAACTCCACCACAGATATTGATGTGAACAGTCGCATCAACAGAGCCCCAGCCACTCATTCCCATTTCCCATTACAGTTCACCACGCAGGCTAATTTTAATGTTCCTCCTTTAGTGTCTTGTGGTGAAAAATAGCTGATATTTGTTGTTCCCTTCTGATTCTGACACTTTAGGAAGAGAAACAACAGTTTCCTTTTTTTTTTTTTTTTTTGCTTATATCTTTTATCAGTTCTTGCCCTTGTCAGAATGTCATTGCAGGGACTTTTTTTGTTTCATATCAGAGGGTTGATTTGTTACTTTTTAGGGTGGGCTATTTGGCCATCACCGCATTGCTTTACTACAATTGTATGTGACCAAAAAATTACCTTAACTGTGTGATCGCTGTAAACTGAAAGTGTGGCTCAAAAGTGCTTTGTAAACTAAAAAGTCAAACATCTACAAAATGACATATAAGATTAAATGTCACAGAAACGTAGATGCTTGTGTCCATTTCACACCATAGTTTGTTTTATCATCTTTTTGGATCACAAAAGTCAGTCAAAAGCTTTTCAAAAACACAATTAAGAATTCCATCAGTCAAAAACCACCTTGACAATTCATTTCAAACTGTTCCCTGGATGTCAGAAAAGGCTCCATCATGTAACAATATGATGCAGACAGGTGGATATCAAAGTTCCTCTGTCTATTTTGCGGTTTATCTGCAGGGTATCGACTACAGAATGCTCTTAGGTCACATGCTTGCCTTCATCCATCCTCTCTACAACTGGGCCTGGCACCTGACCCGATTAGTCCACCACACTATAAACAAACACACGCCTGCACAAATATATGCATCAGGCACGTGTGCGTGCATGTGTGCACGCACACACACACGCGCACGCACGTACGTACGCAAGCACGCATGCCAACCGACCCACCCACACACGTGTACACAACGGAATTAGAGTGGATACAAGGACTCTGGCAGTCATGAATATGCTATCAAGTGCAGGTCATCTATCATTAATCACAATCATAAAATCTTCAGGAGACAGGAGAGGAGTCGGGAGAGAGAGAGAGAGGAGGCTCAATGAGCGAGCGGGAGATGCAGGACACGAGGAGCAGCTGTAAAAAAACAAAACAGCCAGTGTGAGGAACAAGCAGGTAAATTAAATGGTTACAAAATTACGGTGGGACAGATGTAAGAGAGGTGGAGAGAGAGCAGCAGCGGTGAGATGAAAAGATCTCAGACTGGGAGCTGTAGGTTTTCTGAATCGTTTTCCTGAATCCTCCTGCCATTGTGTCTGTCACACACTTGCATGTTCAACTGTAACCGCTGCCGCCCTGCACGCCCATCTGCATGTCCCGCCTCTCTCTGTCTTCTACTTTCACTCACTCCTCCCTCTCTCCTCCCCTGCACTCCCGTGGAACAGCCAATGCCGTGAGACCAGCGTCTGACATTTCTTCTCCCCCAGCACAAACCCCTCTGTCTCAGCTGTTATTTGGTTATGTAACTAGCATTCGCATTTTTACGAACGATCACAAGAAGTCCTTGGTGTATCAACTGAATACCTTGGACACACAACCTCTGATTTTGGTACTTTTATCAAAATCCCAAGTGGCTGCGTACTGCATCTTTATATACTGAACCTTTGAAATGCGTATCATCATGTCAGCGTTTTGAAAACATAATGATACGGAAAACATGAAAACTAACAAGGACAAAGAAAGGGGAAGGAACTACAGCAACCAGAGGGGACGGATCAAAAGAAATCAGTGACATTCGGACAAGGACATGCAGATAAAGTCACAACAGTGCAAATACAAGCTACAGCTATTTTTGCATAGGTGGGGGGAGCAGAGAGATGACAGAGGATCAGCTCGGGGTGAAGGGTTTGTCACTTAGTGAATTGCTGCAAGGACTTTTTGTTGTTTAATTCAAATCTCTTTGGGGATTGAATATTTTTTTTAACAATTGCTGCAATTTGCATGAAAACCTTTTATTTCTCCTGTGACAACAAATACATGATTTGCTGTGTTGTGTTCAAGTTATTTTATCACAAGTGCAGTTGCAATGAAAAACCGGGGACTGAGCGGAACTAGATTAGTCCAGTTATCTAAATGATTGACTGCTGCCAGGAACAATACGTCTCTCCGCTAGGCTCTGATTTGCAACAACTCATCTGCTCCACATGCTGCAGACGTAACAGGCCGCGATTCATTGATTTTGTCCATGTACATTTCTAATTCACTTTGGCCTGGGTACAGGTTAATGTTGAATGCACACCGGAAATAGCCAGCAGCTAGCAAAATGACAGAGGGGAGAGGTGAAGACAGCAGTTGGACAGAGAGAGAGAGAGAGAGAGAGAGAGAGAGAGAGAGAGAAAGACAGAGAGTGAGGGGGAATAGAATGTATAGAGGGATCTCGTCTCTGGAGCATCCCTGAGCAATGCTGATTACCATATGAATCATTAGCATGGCCCTGGAGGCCAGAGGCAAGCCGCCATGATGTTCAAAGCTAAAGGCACACAAAGCTGTGTTTGCTGAGCCTGGGGAGGTTTTTGAACCTGTCTGCTGTAACAGCCAAACATGCAGCATCTCTCATGCCCAACGACACAAAAAGCAAAGTAAACTGCAAAAACAGCATGAATCTCCATGCTTTCAACCAAGGGGTCGCCGCATCACTGACTGGAATTTTAATACGAAGCACACTCTGACGGTCAAAGTCAAATGCGTTATGTTATAGCGAGTCCGATGTGTTCCAAAGTGTAGAAAGTAAGCCAATCTGCCACCAGCCATGAGGACGCACGTAACTGGAAAAAGAACACCCACCTGCATACCTCCAGAGGAGGGAAGTGATCAGTACACTTCAGAGTTGTTTGGGTCAAAATGGCTAAGTCAACAGACTGACTTGAAGAAAACTCAAACGACTGCCTAGAAAGCTTCAAGCAACACAACATGAACATTTATATATATGGGCACACTGCCACTTCATCACAGGGACACTTACCTGACCCTGAATGCATCAATGTCTGTCTGTATGAATCAGTGTCTGTATGCATCTGTCCATCTGTCTTTACATTTACAATAAGTTTATCTTTCTTTCTAAACCACCACTCCGCAACATCTTCCTCACCAACGCCAGATCCCTGGTCGATGAACTGAGGCTGTAGCTCCATTCTACTGCTCTCCCTTTTATACCCCTTTTACTTGCGCCGGAACTCAGCACCTTATTTCAAAAAAGATTCCTGATTCCTGATTTAGATGACGGGGAGGTTTAGCTCCTAGTTGTCTTAAGTGTCTGGATTTAGGAGGTTGGTGAGATGAGGTGATGTAAAATCCTCTGACTTCAAAAGACAGAGCATGCTCTGAAAGCATTAAACAGATTGTGCTTTTTAGAAATGGTGGAATCTGATTTAGAAATGTACTACAACTGATGCCACTTACCAGTTTACGTTGACACCAGGTGCACACACCACACAGCGCTACGAGCCAAACGCTGCATACTACCAACGCAACAGACACCAGGAATACACTGAGGGACAGAGAGCCTGAGGGAGAGAGACATAGACACAGAGAGGAAGAAGGAGGCATTAGAACAGTAATTGTGTTAGACACGTTCGCTTTCAACCTGCCTGAGGATCAACCTTAAAATTAAGTCATTATATGTCTCCTGAGGGGCTTCTTCAATCAGGTCATGATAAAGATGAGTCCAAAATGCTGAGAAAGCCCCTCATTTTTGAAATACAGAGGAGTGATAATGTGGAGTTTTATCCATTGTGGAGTTTAACCGCACCATGTCGACATTTCATGTTTCCTAAACAGGAGACGGGCGTAGATCAGAGCGATAGCCTCTATATCCTGGCAGCAAAAACCCTCTCTATCCTATTTCGTAAATCTGTTTCAAAGCAGGCAGATGAAAATATTCTTTTTTTTCCTTTGCAATTCAATAAACGCCTCTCACCTGTGCCATTTATGCAGTTAGTAGTGGGCAGAGATTAAAAATGCAGTGGCATGCAGGCAAAACAATGCCAGGAGACAATGAGCTCGTGAGAGCTTTCGTGCCTCCTCTTCCTCAGCACGTTGTGTGTTTCTGTATCTGGACCTGCTGATTACTTCTGTTTGCTTCTATTCTTCCCTGCATGTGCACACTCAACATTTCGTAATTTGTTAAGGCCAGTAGATAATACGGATTAGCTCCGACATCCAAAGCTTCCACATCCATCCATGGTCACATTTTTCAGTCTTCTGTATAGCTCACCCCCTTCTTCTACACAACATTAAGCCGATGTTGAATCCCATTCTACACGTGCTTTGCAGTGGGCGGCAGGCAAGCATGTTGTGAAGATGCTGTACAAGAGAAGTCTCTTTGTTGGCCTGCAAATAGTTTTTCCTTCAAGGGCAGTTAACAATGCCACAGCCTCTGCCTTGAAAGTCATTAGATGGTGGAATTTGGAAAAGAAACTCTTTTCCAAGTGTTCCTGCGTTCCTTCTGATGCAGGATGCAGTTCGGCACAAAGTGAGAGGAAGAATCTTGTGCATCTCTTTCCTTTTCTGCGGTGTGTCAGCCCAACTACGGGCCAAAGGATAATACGACACAGTTTGGGGTTAATTACTTAACGTCTGAGGAAGAGTTTATCCTGGCAATTACTGTAGATTTTATGAAAGTACAAAGAAAATTAAAAACAAAATCAAAAAACACACTCTTTGTACTCTTTGATAAGATGTTTGGCATTCTATTTGTCATATCTAAATTACCTGGTATGCCTCAATGTTAGACTGCAGATATCTCCCCATGTTTAGACCGAGTCCGCTGAGTCCATGTTAGGTTGCATAGCATGTTGCTAATGCTACTAACCCATGAAGGAGGCTGATTGCATTTGGAAACTCAATGGACAGTAAATTCAACCATATCTGACTCTCCACCATATCTGGACAACGTTAGTGCAGATCTCCAACAGGAAACCAACAAACCATTATGATGTGATTACCGATAATTCTGATGCTTATGATGAGGTGGCGTGTATTTGGAACAGCTGACGCTGATCTTTTGACCTCATGTACAGTGTGTTTTCCCTTCAGTTTGTATTCCCTATAACTGCAATCCATCCATCCATCCATCCATCCATCCATCCATCCATCCACCCATGTGAAAATCAAATACAATCGAGGTTCGAGGTCACATTAGCGGAGATAATCGAAGAGATAATAATAATAGTGTGGGCATGATCCACGGCATCCACGTAGCAAATGCTTAGACATGGAAACGTTTGCAATTTGTGACAGCAAGAGGAGCTCAGTGACACCAGGTGGCCCCAAAGTGGAGCAGCTGCCCCTCCATTTTGAGAGGAGCCATCTGAGGTAGTTTGACCATCCGGTAACGACGCTGCTCTCAGGTGTCGCTTTGGGAACGCGAAGAGTGCAGCTGACAGGTGAGAAAGCAGCAGGCCCGAGCGACGACGGGCTGCAACCGAACATTCTCTGCCAGGAAGGGAAACACCTGTGAGCTGCTAAAAAGTGCAGAAAATGTGGCACAGCTATCTGTGACGTGGACTCAAGGACACTGGAGAGATGCAGGGATGAGTGCACGGATGGGTGGATGGAGATCGATAATAAATCTATTATAATATAGTATAATGACCCACTGCCACAGACAGCAGGGGTGGGTCATTTTTTGTGTTCTTTTTTCTCTCCTTTTTTGATAATGGACAAAGCAATTTCTGCATCCCACTCAAAGAATAAGCATTAAAACTGCAGTATCAAGGACAGCGGGCGGTTTAAAGAAAATCCCTTTATTTTGGATGCAATTTCGTCTTAGTGGAGCTCTGGATGGGCCCTTACATAAGTCATCACAACAAAACTGTAGCATCATCCACACAGATAAAGCCCGATTATTAGGGATGTCCGATATTGGCTTTTTTGCCGATATCCGATATGCCGATATTGTCCAACTCTCAATTTACCGATACCAATAACAGCCGATACCGATATGTGCGCCGGTAAACGCTTCAGGAGCGCATAGGCACTATTTCGGTGTAATGCAAGCATTATTTTATTTTTAACGGTTTTTATTTTATCGGTTTTAAAGCAAAAAAATCCGTTACCGATATTACCTTTTTATGCTAATATCGGGCCGATAATATCTCTACTGATTATTATTCTTGTTGACCTGAATACCATGGTTTACCATCAGAACCGTGTCAAACTAATTTCTGTGCCATTAACTGAGTGCATGTTTCCTTGGAAATGTCCCAACAAATTCAGTGGCCCTCAGCATGGGGGCACTATTGGTTTGATTCAACCAAAAAAAAAAAACATCACGGCCGGCCACCATCTGTTTCAGCAGCGTGCCGCTGCACTGTTTTTATCTCAGGTCATGAACAGTTCAATGAATTTGGACCAGCTTCAGATGTAAACACACACACTGCGTCGTGTTTGCTGTCATTCTGTGCCTCCCTTGGCTCAGAGTATAAACAAGATATTTGCGGCATCCCATCAGTGTGTCACTCACCTTTCTTTTCTTTTCTTTTTCGCCTTTCTTTTTTGGGGGGGCAAATGTATAGCTGAAGATGATGAGGAGCAAAAATTGAGAGAGGTGTCTGTGTTGTGTTAGAGCAGATGCAATTCCCCTCTGGTTCTTCATCTTTTCTATTTTTGTGCTATGCACTTAAACTTGCTATACATGGAAAAATCTCCCTTTGTGTACTTGCTGCATCCATGTACAGTATATATACACACACACACAGAGGTAATCTGCCACACTTCCACAGTTTTGTGGTTGGGTTTTAACATAATTGAGGATTCAGGACATCCTGCCCTCAAGTTATTTGGCAGGCACAGCCAGGAGGCTCCGAGACTCCTCAGCCATCATCCTCGCTGAGGTGACATTACTCTCAATTATCTCGTATATTAATGCTGCGGTCCTATAAGATACAAATTTCAAAAAGAGGAGACTTGGGAAAAAGAAGAGGAATAAACACAAAGAAGTCCCAAATCTGCAAAACGCCAAATAAGATCACTGAGATGTCCATCTTCAGAAAAACAAATAAAATGTACATCAGCAGGCTAGAAAACAAATGAAGAGGCAAAGAGGATAAAAAATCCGAAAGATTCTGAGAGGCAAAGTCAAGTGGAAAGAATATGCAGATAAAAACATGATCAGGGTGAGAGGTGCAAAAAGTGGAAAACAGAAAAAGAAGACAAGATCGGTCCAAATTTGGTTAGGGAGTTTGAGCAACAGTCCTGTTTGATGCTGCTGAAAGGATTCGTGTTGTCTGCAGCATGTGTGTCTTTGCTAAGGCTATTGTCTAAGTGTGCTTGTGTGTGTGAGAGAGAGCTGTGCACACATGAATGCTATCCTGGAAATAGTACAGCAGCCAGAAGTTTGACAGTGTGTAAATCGAAACAAAGAGATTCAGACGATGACTGATTCAGTGCTTCCAAAATGAGAGCAAAGTATAGAAATGGGAATTTGCTGTAGGTGGCTGTGCTTTTATACATTTACACCTCACGTAGACCTGATGACAGGTGCAGTTGTTTACATTGGGTGTGTTTCCAACAGTTTAACCGTTTTTTGTACCTGTCATGCAGTCGTTTTAAGCCTCCTTTCTATTGAATTTTTGTTACTCAGATGAGGTGAGTGAAACGCCTGCTTTATTGTTTGTAATAAACTGTGAGTGGTTTGAGAGTCAGTCATTTATTTATTGAGAGAGAAACCAGAAAACACATAGAAAAGGTCATGCTTCCTGCTGCGACTCTCTCTCTCTCTCTCCCTCTCTCAATCTCTGTCTTCATCTTCTCTAGAGGTGCTGCCGTAAATATCATGGACATCGTGCTCTCCCCGTCTGTCTCGCTGTCCCTCTGTTTGCCTTCTCCCTCGCCTGCACCTGTGAGCAGGTGCATCAGCTGGTAGGAGGGACGTTTCCCCTGCAACCTGGTCTCGCCACACGCCCAGATACCACTTATCAACGCAGGACTGAGCAATCCCTCTGCATAAAATAGAAATAAGATAAGTCAGAAATAAACAGCGAAACCAAGCAACCAACTGATCGACCCACCGACCAACCAATCGATCAATTGACCAATCGATTAACCAATCAATCACTTTTCAGAGTGAGGATGTGCTGTACTGACTGGCTGCTAGGATGAGAAGCTGCCTGGAGGCTTTTACTCAGGCAGGTGCTGTAGTCACGTGAACAGCCACAGCCACCAACTGATTTTAGACTCAGCCCAAATGTGGCCTCACCTCTCCAGATCATCGGCATTTCAGCACCTCCAACATCTCGAGGGGCCACATTCCATCCATTTGGGGCAGAACTGATAGATCCTACCTCTACTATCACTGTGTCTGAGCCTGGGAATCATGTGTTCTCCTCTCCTCTCCTCTTCACTCCTTTCCCCTCCTGTCCTCTTCTGTCCCTTCCTGTTCTCTCCTGTCCTCTACTCACTCTAGAATTGCTGCAGAGTTCAATTACCACTGAAGTGCACAGTTTTCAAGAGTCAGCACACACGTGTGTGTATGTATGTGATTGCCTCCTCTGCCCCCACTGGCAGTGGGGCATGGTGGCGGGTGCCGTGATCAGAGTGATCTCCTGCAGACACTCCTGGTTAAAGCAGGAATGATGTGTCTCGACACCTCTTTTTCCAGAGAGGCCATTTCAAATGATCACACTGTCTGCCTGTGTCCACTCAAACTCAAAGTTGATATCAAGTAATGTTTACTCTGCTACAAACTACTGTTGTCTTGCAGAGTGCTGTTACAACTCTGAAGGAAAATAAGAACTAACCGGCGAAAATTTACCTGGGTGTGACTGACCTTTACTCACAGGTTGGCACTGGGTATTTTACTGACTACAGCTTCACTTATTTCTTCACGCAAAAGTTCTAAAAAGCCTGGACCTAGTAGTACCTCCATGCAGCTTAGTTTAAATTATTCCAAAATACAAATGACCTGATTCTTGTAGAAGGGATCTGAATAAATTAATTGCCTCACTTTTCTCTCCAGAATAAAGTTGTATGGTGCAAATGTTTTCTACCTGGTTAGTGTTTGTGGAAATGCACAGCTTCTTCTCAAAATTCTTGGTAATTGCTTTTTAGGGGGATGGGATATTCGGTGCTGAGTCGTGGATAACCATAATTCCCTCTCTCGCATTGAACAATCCTGATGAAATGGTGACGTTGCATTAGTGCCTGTCGATATTCTCAGAAGCGTCTGTATTGGTCTGTAGGATAACCCCTGAGAAAAACATCTGGCTCTTCCCATCAATGGAGAATATACTTGACTTTCTCCCTCATTTCACACTCAGCAGGCAGTGTTTGTTGAGCTTGTCTGGGCTTGTTTGCTGGAAACAGCTGCCGACGGTTTTATTTTGGGGATGAGAGCAGAGGCTGGGGGTTGAGGGGGAGTCTGGGGAGGAGAAGACTGCACGGGCTGCAGCATCAAAACAATGAACTAAAAAGCTTCACCATACTGGAGATGTGGGCGTCGTTTCCGTCATCAACACACAAAAATCTTGTATATTTCAGGAGCCTACATGTGGTACAGCAGTTCATTGTGTTACAGCTTGATGCACAGGGGGAGAAACTGTTAAAACCATAAAAATATCATATGAAAGAAGAAAGCTATTCTAAAAAAGATGGTATGGTTGTCAATAGATGAATCATTCCACAAGTTCTTTCCGGTGATTCACACTAAAGAATAAAAAAGGAAATTTAAGCAATTGTATATTTTTGTTTGGAATAGAGCAGACACACAAAGGATGTTGGAGATGGAGGCACCAGGTAGGATGAAAAAAAGAGGACCACAGAGAGGGTTTATACTGTATATGAGGGTCAGCGAAGAAGAAGAAGAAGAAGAAGAGGAAGAAGAAGAAGAAGAAGAAGAAGAAGAAGAAGAAGAAGAAGAAGAAGAAGAGGTATCTTTTATGTTGGAGCTTGAAGCTTGAAAACTTCCATGGCAACATCCGGCCATGGAATCAGTGGTCACAATCTTAATATTTTCACTCTGCATCATGCCACAGGTGTTTCTTCTTGAACAGCTGTGAATTATCTGCTATTTTCGTACATTAAAGCTAATGGTGGAGTGGTTTGGTGTGCAGGAATTGATAGAAATTTCGCATCTCTTCATTGACACCCCTCCTGTCTTCAAAACGAATGTCAACCATTTTATACCTAACCGATGATAACACAACAACAAAACTAAATCAGCAAAACTTTCTGCACATAATTGACAAATCGAGTCAGTCACAGATAATACTAGATGTGAAGTCCTCTGGGACAATTGCTGTTTACATCTTGATTAGTTTGTTCAGCTAAAACTGTCATAGAATCTCGATTAGTCAGCAGTTCTTACTCGGGCCTTTTTATCCCTCCTTGGCGTGTCTGGTCTACAAATGTTGCATTGGCGCAAGCAGGCAAAGAACGACTGGCCCCACACCAAATCATGTGATATTTGCAGGAATTGTGGCCGGCGGGACAAACCGGACTTATTAAATCATTCTTAAAGACCAAATTTCTCCCAAGGGGACCCGAAAATAAAAAGCCTAAGTTTCTTATGAGCCTCACAGAAAATCAAGTCTGGCTGGCGTTAAAGCATACTGGGACCACCCCCTCTGCTGCCCCACCTCCTCCCCCATTCCGCCCAAGATACTTTGCCAACGTCCCCTGTTGTCCCTCCTAATCCAGCTCCTGCTGCCCTCCCTCGCCTCGGCATCTCTCCCTGACAAATCTCCTCCTTCCTCTCTCCACACCTCCTTGTCTTGCGCCTGCTGCGCTTATCTGTTCGCTCTGGTTCCGCTCAGCCCGTCGTGTTAGCGGCCGGCCTGACACGCAAGTATAAAAAGCAGCGTTAGTCACAGGAGATGTCTCTAAATCAGTGTGTCTTCCCGTAGATCGGTGGAACACGGCGAGGGCCTCCACCACGGGACGTGACCCTTAACTGGCAACCGCACGATGACACCAGTAGGGGAAACGCTGGCAACCAATCACAGGGGGGACCTGCTAAGGATGAAAGGGAGCAGCGTGTATCCATCCTGGATTAGTCCTCCATCACAGTCCAGGATTATTTACCTCGAATGCCTCGTTCCCTGAGACCGCCGCACTGTTTGCGATGGATGCGCCGTTAATGAACTTTGCAGACCACATAATCTGCTCCTCATTTTGCCATGCCTGGGCGACAGCGGCAGGGTAAAGTGCAGTGCAAGCGGGAGTACTTGGCAGCCAGAGGAGGCAGTCGAATTGACTTCCAATTTGAATTCCCAGTCGTGTGTTTATGCATATCTACAGCCATTGCCTAACCATTTGGCAAGAGCACAGTGCTGAAAGAATTATCTGTGCTGTCAGTTGGAGGAGTGAGTTTTTTCTCTGACACAACCAGTCTCAATAAGTTTCAATCTCTCTGTAATCAATAACATTCTTTGTATTCTGGAGACGTTTACCGATGGTGTATCAGATTTCACATTTGTTTCACTGTAAGTGGACCAACACAACACTACAAAAGGAAACTAATTTTGTGGATTCCAAAACAGACCATTAAGAGCAGCACCGTGTCAAATGAGCTTTCTTAGTGTCCTATTATTCCACACGGGGCCCAGCAGGTGCTGTGTCTCCGCAGCAGCGTCTCGCCTACTTGCCACCGTGAATTCAAGGTAAAATGTCATTGACAAACACTCGATGAGGCCACAGTGAATATCGTTATACACAAAAAAAAAGACATAAAGGCTGCAAGCTCTTTTTTTTTCTTGCATCACAAGCAACACATCTACTAAGACATTCATGTGGGGAAGCGACAGATGCTCACTGAAGATGATGAAGCCGACACCAGGCAATGACACTGACGTCAGGAGGGAGGTAGAGTTATAGCGAGATGCCTCGCACATCTGCGCATTTGTCACCTTGCGAGTCAAGAATGAGGCAGGTGCAACGATGGATTTCGAAGCGAGTGTGAGAAGCTGCAATGAAGCTGAACATTTTGATTGAATAATTTCAATGGATTCTATTCAAAGTCGAGGGATCAAACTGGTTCAGAGCACGTCAGGCCTTCAGGTTGCTTTCTTATGTTGTCATTGGCCAACAGACTTCGCAGACTAATATACTCTTTGAGCAAAACTGTGCAAAAATGGTAATGGCTGCGTCTCGTTTTTCTAAAGGTCCGACGAGAATTGTGACATTTTCCCCCAACTAAGTTGAAATTTCACAGTCGTATATAGGCCATTGTTACAAATCCCTGTGCGCTCTCAAACTTCTCCCAAGTTAAGTCTGCTCCACTTTATGACAAATATTCCCCGTGTCAGGAGGATGAGCTGCGGTGGGCGGAGGCAGGAGAGCGGCAGTGTGAATCGTCAAGATGACACCAAGTGTCACTTTGTTCAGCTTTTTAACTTACCACCAGGATATTTGTCATCTTACAGGATCCTGGCCACAGCGTTTGCCTAAATGAATTTCCCCACATTTAAGCAACAAACCCCGCTAATGCGTGCAAAACAAACTCAACTGTCTTTCTAACCAGGAGAGAGCGGTGTGAGGGGGACTTCCTGACAGGCTGAGGTTTGTGCAGCTGCACAGGCACATTTATTCATTATGACACAAAGCGCTCGGAGACAAAGGTGAAAGAAACCTTACACGTTCAGTCGCAGCTGGCAAACATCAGCGTGCTCATGCACAGTCTGTGGTCGGGTGGCTGAAATGTGCAGCAACACACAAGCATCAATATTCTATGCCTACTCGTCACCATCACATCTGTTTAGTTGTGTGGAAAAGTCGAAATTACTGAATAAGATAGATATTATTCGATAACCAAGCACAAAATATGAAATAAATCAATTGACCAAAACTGGTCCAAGTATGAATGGTCTGAATTGTCTGCATTGTCACTCTTCTCTCAGGCATGGACAGCTATTCTTGCGGAGACAGGATTTTGTGTCTTGAAATGATGAAATTGTGAGACTGAATCCATGATCCACTCTTTGCGTCTTGTGAGCTGCCCTGTCTCTTTTCTTTGTGTTTAATCTCCACTGATGGTTATCTCCATGGATTTGCACCATAAGTACAGAAACATCCTCTGTTGTTGTTGTTTTTCATATTCCTGTTTTTCAGCAATATGTGGTATCAAGAAGTACGACACCACAGTGTAAGAATGTGTAAGAAAATCACACATTACGTTCAGCTATTGCAAAATTGCAGCATCCAGTGCCAAACACATTTCTGCAACGACAATCAATTTTTTTTTCTTTTTTTTTTTTTAAACAAATTATTGGAAAATATTCTACATTGCCAAAGCTGAGTGGCTAAGAAAGAGGGTGCCAGTAACAGTGCTTACCCAGATATAAAGTGAAACCACGCAGAAAATTCAGTCACATTATCTTTAATTCTTTATCATTTTCAAAGGTTTGTGATTCAGCTCAGTGTGTATATTTCCACAGAGTGTGATCCTAAGCACCGCCATCCCCGCCACAGTGACTGAAAAGAGCCCGTTCAGAAATAATTGCCTCTGTCTTGGATGAGATGGGACGGTGCCTTGCTGCATATGTACTCCAGACTCTGGCAATCATGAGTGGGGCACCCAAGTGTTTGCTGTCCATGTGGCAAGGGTGCTGAGTGACAGTGGAAGACATGAGGCCCATTCACGCCAGAATAATTTTGCCATCTGGTCATCGTTGCCTCTCTAAAGTGTGAATCTGCAATTTGGAAAA
This sequence comes from Carapus acus, assembly GCA_900312935.1. Taxonomy (NCBI): domain Eukaryota; kingdom Metazoa; phylum Chordata; class Actinopteri; order Ophidiiformes; family Carapidae; genus Carapus; species Carapus acus. The sequence continues at coordinate 6,792 of OMPJ01039587.1, read as the reverse complement.
TTTGTTGATAGAGATGCTGGACTTCTTGTTATTTGAACTTCCTCTCACACATTGAGATCTACACACGCATGCACGTACGCCCGCACGCACACATGAACATCTGTCAGTACGACTTCACAGTGTTCTGCACAGAAAACAGGTTATCTTTGAGGGTAGGGTTCCAATCTGACTAATGCCTGGACAAAGTTTTGGAAGCCTCAATGAGGAGATGGAGCAATTTTCTATGAACCAGAGAGTTGCTGGTTGAATTCTTGGCTACGGAGATGCTGACGTATCCTGGAGGTGGATATTCAGCCCCGAACATTGACGTCTCATTGAGCAGCACTCTGGACCGCAAAACAGGCATCTTGACTCATTGAGGAGTTGTACGCTCAAATTATCATTAATGTTAATCCCTTGTCACAACAAATGGTTTGAACAGTGGTTTGCCGGTTATATTTCCAACATTAAACGTAGAACAAGAGAGGTTAACGGTCCCTTCATGATACATCAAATGTGCTATAAACACATTTTATCACCAATTTGACAAACTTTGGCCACATCAGTGTATTCTCAGAACAAAACACACTAAAAGGGTCATTAATAAATCATAGGAAAATAAAACAGTTGTGGCTAAGAGAAGAGATATGAAGTAGAGTTGTGGCGAAGGAATCCTCAACTTTTGTCCCAGGGAGAAGTAGTGGAAACATTTCCTCATTGCTCGCTGGATGAGCTATAACATGTCATCTAAAATTAAGTCTTGTTTCATTCTGATGATAAAATATTAAGTAATTCAGTTTGAAAGAGACTAAAAACACATCCACAAGTTCCTGATTAAAATTTTTGATATCGATTGCAACTCAGTTGAGTAATGACTTCATTTAAACTTTTTGATCTGATCTCTCATGCATCGTGTCACGCTAACTTTTCAAATACTTCCAGATTAAAACCCCCAGAATTTGTCAGACTATTGAGACTCTGCTTGCATAGCCTGTGTTCAGGCTGAAAATCAAGATCACACCAACTTTTGCTCCACATTGCCTCCGCATTACGTAGGGGAGATTGGGGCTTGTTGTCACACTTATGTATGTACACTCTTATGTATTTCTTGGATTCAATACATCAGATTACAAAAATATGTGTATCAGATGAAAGACCAATGTCTCAAATACGTATTTTGTATCATGCCATTTTCATATCTCGTAACAATGCAAAGTTATTGGCAATACAAGAGAGAGTGTGCACAACTTACCCCATCGTGGAGTAAGTTGTCACACTATACAGGGTAAGATCACTGGATTTTGCAACAAATAAAACAAGATCAAAACAATTGTTATGGTTCTTACTTTACTTGAAAATGAACACTGAAATCAGGCGTCGAAAATGATAATCATCGCTTTCAAAAAGTCACTGCATATGGCAATTGAACAAATTATTTCTTAATGTACTGTATGCAAAATGGATTGGACTGAAGTCCATAGGAACTGCTGTTTTCTGCAGCTCTCAGTCACGTATATCTGTTCGCTTCTCTTAGAATAGAGGATTCAGCTGAATTATAAAAGAAAATAACTGTTTCATGATGAAACTCAAAGCAGTCCAGAAATGTGGCTACACTCAAACAAATCAGACAAAGAAATTTCCTTGCTGTTCACATATGAACATTTCCTTGCTGTTTCCTAGCTGGCACATATGGAATGATTTGCCAGGGTTACACTTTCTGTGGGCTCACCCTTTGCACATTATGAACTGCTCCAACTTGCCGTGGTGATTTGTACCCAACCACTGTAGTTGAGACAGCTAGAGTCACCTGCCTCATTGCCCCCAGCATCGCGTCAAGTGCTGCACTGCCATGCTCTGTTTTTCTTTTGTAATTCTTGACCATGTCTTCTTTCTTTCCCCTCTCTCTTAAATCACCAATATCTTCTGCAAAAATAACATTAAAATGTCATTAAGACAACTGCTAGCTAGCACACTTTGTTTTAAAGTAATTCCCATTCCAGACATGTCCTTGTGAGGTAAGTTGTCACGTGACACCCAAAGATTACGTGACAATTTACCCATATGACAACAAGATCAGGTCTCCCCTACAGCACGCAACCGCGATCATTCACATGTTGCATACGTAAATGGGCTGATGGGCGATAGTTGTGATTAACATCCATGCTGATTTTGTTAACACATTTGAACTTGTGTGAATAAAAATTGTGTTTTTTATTCACACTGGTGAAACTTTGTGAAATGTATTCTATCAAGTTTCAGGGTCTTTTTCCATTTCACATTTAAAAAACAACAGTCCTATTACATATTTGATTGTTTGTGGTAAGTGAGACAACCAGATGTCTGACAAATTGTGTCTTTTCTTGAATCATTACCATCACCAGTACAACAGTCCATATCACAAGTGCAGGCATGGATGTTGTGCACAGCAGAAAATAAGAGAATAAATGTGGCACACAGATGGTCAATAACCTGCAAGAAACCTGACCTGCAGTATTTTCTGAGTGTCCAGTCTTCAGCTGCATGACTTGGATCTGTAACTTAGGTGCACAGTTTGCTTCCAACCAACACAAAATGTTGCACGTTGAGGTAAAAACAATAACACACACTCTCAATTTGATTTGTGTGTCACCTGCCACCTTGTCTGTCCATAGAAACCACAACCGCTGCGAGTCTCTGAACTAAAACCTCGAAACATCAATCTGAATCAAGTCCGAGGTGCATTTTCTCTCTGAATTGAAAGTTTGCCCTCATCAGAAGAGACACGTCAGGCCAAATGGAAGTTTTCGTTAAAGCAAATACTCCTGAGCTCATCTGTCAACTCTTCATGCCGAGAGCCATGTGTTTTGTTTCGGGATGCGTGAAGTGCTGTTTGTTTGTCGTCTCCAGAGGCCACGATACCGCAGACCCACGACAGACTCATAACCTGGTACACTGGACTGGCAGGTGTGTTTATCCAGGCAAAAATTCTTAATGGTGCGGAGAGGAGGCCACCATAGACGAGGGAGGGAGAGGAACAAAGCTCGAGTGCTCTCGGAAATCACACTGTCGGACTCTCACATGTGCATTTGTGCAAATGCAAGCCTTAAACGTTTCCTCTCGAGGCACAGCGATGCCGCTGATAGCGATCCTGCACCCTCCCGGGCATCCCTCCTCACACACAGCGGCCGATGTCTGTCCCTAGAGGGAAAAGCCAGCGGGGAATCCGATCTCCCCTCTGTGCTCCTCTGTGTGGGTGGGCAGGATTTAGGGGGGAATACAGACACCCAAAGGCGAGAGCGAGAAAAAAAAAAAAAAGTGTGAGGTTGCATCATGGCTCAGAGGCAGACTGTGGCTGTCTTCTCGAGCTGATGGCTGCACGGGCAAAAGGAGTTGGGCCTGAGAAATTGAAAGGGGCGTGGCTATAGTTTTTAACACACTCTGTAAGCTTCCCGTTTCTGCTAATGTTACTATTTTGAGCAATATTCCAGGCAAATTTTTGAAGTTTAATTTTCGTCGATGAACAAGAATTTTGCTTTCACGCAAATATAAAATTCATCTGTGTGTGTTTCGTTGCAGTAATCCAGTCACCAAAGCCCCACACTAATATGTCTGAGGTAGAGTTTATGAACGTGGGCTGTTTGTTTGTCTGAGCTGCTGTTAGGGTGCGATTCCCCGTTGGCACGCGGTATTCTCTGCTGCACGCTTTGCTCACATGCTGCTGAAAACGCAGACTTAAAAGCTGACAGGTTCGCAAGCTACTTAGTGATCCTCAAAGGGCGCGTGGGGCATTCGAAAAATTGAACGCTGACTGTTCGGAGGGGAGGTAGAAAGCCAAGTTATTATAGCTTTTCTGTCCATCACCCTGTCAGGAAATGCCAAGCACATGATCTCTTAACACTGGGAGGTACTACTCCAACATGTTTAAGTAGTGCATGCTTACACTTAAGTAATAGCACATCAATAGTCAATAAAAAAAGATATTGTGTTTATGTTTATCCTTAATTATAATTGACTGAAGGAGAGGCAGGCTGTCAATATAATCCCCAGTGATCCTGGGGGAAAACACAACCTGATAAGATTCAGATACAATCTGAATATCTGTCCAGGTTGCAGCACGCTGTACCTAAATGTAAAAAAAAAATTTTGTTCAGCCTTTGACTGAATTTGAATCAGTGTTTCTCTAATTCTGTGTCTGGGTATAAAACAGTCGCTCCCTATAATGACCATATTAGGGTTCATTTTTGCTTTAATGGCAGTTTTGAGGTCATAACATTTTTTGATTTAATGACCTCAAGTCCCGTCATCGGTCCCCCAGAGATTACAGCAACCTACCGCAAAGTGCACTGAGACAATTCTGGAGTCCCCGCAACAGGTTCCTTTAACCAAGCAATCTAGAAATTGTGTCGGCTGTGGTGGACTTGTGGGCTCCTGGCAGCTCATTGTGTACTTTGGGGAGAGGACCACAGCCATTTCTGGCATTTGATGAGGTGTCAAACACTGTGAGACACTTAGGACAACCACAGAGATGTTAATACAGTCTTTGGTTTCTGATACTGATTATAATATGTCACCCTCCTCAGGAATTTTCTCCCAGACTCAGCCGAGTAACTGATTGACTGACTGTCTCTCTCCCTGGCTTGACACTTTCTCTGGGCTTCGCAGGAGATGCAAAACAGGGTGTTAAGTGCAACGAGTGTCTGAGGTCTATTGTGGCGCTTTTGAGATATCCTGCTCCACCTCAGGGAAGATCATCTTGTCTTCCTGATCAGGATCATAGTAACATCCTGTGCTAAGTTACCAGCAGGATTACACCCAACATTCATCGCTGCTCGGTGAGGTACAGACTCTTCATCACCTCAAGAAATAAGCAGTGAAAAATAAATCAAGATGAACAGAGGGTTTTGTTTTGAAACACTTGATACACCTGTGGGAAACAGCTGCATTTAATCCTCATCTGAGCAGCAGTGGGCTGCTAACTGCAGCTCCCACAGTATCGTTATGGATCCAGTCTCTTGCTCCGGGGCACTTCGGCATCACTTCAGGAGGGGCCTGGTTGAACTGAGTAATTATAACTTTCCAAGGAAGAATTTTTTTCTTCCTGGAGAAGAATTTTTTATTGTGATTGTGAAACTATTCATGACTTCAGGTGGTAGAACAATATTCAAAACAGGCCTATTGTATGTATGTAATGTACTAGGGAATTAATTGCAACCTACACAGAATAACATATCAACATAATAACAGTTCTCTGAGCCTCACATGAAATAGATTTATTTCCTTTGTTTTCATTTTACATCCGTCATTGCTTATGTTTCTTTAATGTGGGGTGTAGTGATCACAGATTTACAGCTGTGAATAAATGTGGATGCATCAACACATTTCTAAGTTGCACTTACTCACAACATTGAAATATGCCAAGCAGAGATCACCAATTCCAGCCTTCATTTCACTACATCATCATCTAGCATCATAATTGGTTATCTTGTGAGCTCCGTGTTTTTGTAAAGTAACCTATCTCTAAAAGGGACCAAAAGAAAATCCCAGAGGGATGAGAAAGTGAAGAATCGTGGTGTGGTGTTACTGAAAGTTATCTCTGCGTTTCAATGCTGTGTTTGACTTACTTATGCATGAAGGTGCTTTCTGAAGTTTGAGTCCTAAGGACCTGAAAAACAACTGGCTGACAGGTAGAGCAAAGGTGTGGGGAAGTGTTCAAAGCCTTTTTTAATGCAATGTCACCTATACGAGCTGCTTTTCTCTGTTGAACAAAATGTTGAATGAATCGTCCACAAACAAACAAACCTGAAAGTTTGTCAAATAGTGCGGACGGCCATCAGCAGAGATGTTTGAAAGGCTTGATGTTATGAAGATAATGACAAATTATTGTCCAACAGGAGCAAACAGTATCCAAAACTACACACGTGAGATGGACTGAGGACAACGAAAATGGGATTTAGTTTGGTAATATTTAAGTTCAAATGAATAGCAGCAAGTATTTACACTTGATGTACCGTTTCCAACTGCAAAAGTGAAATGAACTCTGATGCCAAATTCATCAGGAGACCCAGGGTCAGTGAAAGATTTCGGCGGTTTTTACAAAACAAACCATTTTCCAGCTGCATTGGTGTGTGTGGAGACTGCGGTGTACGCAAATGCGAACAAAGAGAAAATGCTGATTTTTTTTAAGGGGGAAAAATTGGCGACCTAAACCCCGGACAGATCAGCTGGCTTTCGGAACATGGAACGTCACTACACTGGGGGGGAAGGAGCCCGAACTGGTGCAGGAGGCTGAGCGTTACCGGCTAGAAATAGTCGGGCTCACCTCTATCCACAGCCTGGGCTCTGGATCCCAACTTCTCGAGAGAGGATGGACTGTCTTCCAGTCTGGAGTTGCCCGTGGGGAGAGGCGGCGAGCAGGAGTGGGCTTATTAATAGCCCCCCAGCTCTGCCGTCACATGTTGGAGTTTTCCCCGGTGAACGAGAGGGTGGCGTCCCTGCGCCTTCGGGCCGGGGACAGGTCTCTCACCGTTGTTTCGGCTTATGGGACTTGATCGTTCCCCACCTGGGGACTCCATCGTTCTACTGGGGGACTTTAACGCCCACGTAGGCAACGACAGTAGTGCCTGGACTGGTGTGATTGGGAGGAACGGCCTCCCTGATCTGAGCCCAAGTGGTGTTTTGTTGTTAGACTTCTGTGCTAATTACAGTCTGTCAATAACAAACACCATGTTCAAACATAAGGGTGTTCATTTGTGCACTTGGCACCAGGACACCCAAGGCCGGAGGTCAATGATCGATTTTGTAATCGTGTCATCTGACCTTCGGCCATATGTTCTG
>OMPJ01039586.1:0-24376 GCA_900312935.1 Carapus acus | reverse complement strand
TTGCGCAAGTTTGTGTGTGTGGGTGTGTTTGGATGTGTGTGTGGGCAGCCTGGACACGACCTTGCGCATTCTGGAAATTGGGTCATCACCTCATCTCCAAGACAGTGCCAAGAAACATGGTGTGTGTGTGTGTGTGTGTGTGTGTGTGTGACACTGATCATGGGGAGGCACACAGCAACTGGTCAGATAATGGTAGTGAGTTGTAGGTGTGGATATGTTAGGGCAGAGGAACGTCTTGTGTTTTTGCAGTGATGATACAATGTCCTGTGCAGGGGTCATGAACCTTTTGAGACTGAGGGCTACTTCATGGGCAGCGGGTAGTACGAAGGGCTAACAGTACCTGTTTGATACAAACTTCTTAAATAACTGCATGGGTCTCTCTTTCATCCATCGATCTATCCATCTTCTACGTTTATCCAGGGCCGGGTTGCGGGGGCAGCAGTCTCAGGAGGGAAGCCCAGCTCCTCTGGATGGATCCCGAGGCATCCCCACGCCAGCTGGGAGACATTGTCCCTCCAGCGTGTCCTGAGTCTTCCTCGGGACCTCCTCTTAGTGGGAAATGCCCGGAATACCTCCCTGGGAAGGCGTCCAGGAGGCATCTGAAACCACCAGCCACCTCAACTGGCTCCTCACGATGTGGAGGAGGAGCGGCTCTACTTTGAGCGTCTCCTGGGTGACGGAAGTCCTCACCCTATCTCGTAGAGTGACCTTTTAGACCCTTGGGAGACCCTACCAGGGGCCCATATAGGGGCCCCTGACAACTAAGCTCTCGGTATCATTCAGGCATTCAAACTCCTCAACCACGGTTAGGTGGCAGCTTCAGAAGGTGGCAGCTCCATGTGAAGAGACTGCTCACGGGTAATCATTCCCCTCATTCTCAAACATTCCTTGTTGGCGCCCTAAGATGTCCTTGCAGGCACTGTGTTGGGCCCCTGATCTAATGTGACCATCTGAACTTGAACCGTCCAGAGTCTCATGATATCTCATAATTCAACAGTTTAAAGGACGTGATGCAACTACTCAGATCCCACCTGTCAGTTTCATCTTCCCAGCAAATTGCATATATTAACCAATGGCTACATCCTTTACAGAACATTTTGTATGGACTGCGCATGCACCTATGATTATGGATGTTTTAGAGGGACATTCGAAAAAATGGGTGTGATGACACAAGTGATACGGTGTGCTCTCATACCGACTATATGTTATCCAACTGCTGCATAATCAGCTGAATGAAATGAAGCGTCTCAGAAAGCAAAAAGAGTAACAGAAGGGAATGGAACACCATGTATCACAATTACATTTCAAAGTATGGCTCATTTTCTCAATGAAAGAACCAGTGCAACTGAAATGCAGTTTTCACAGAGCAATAAGTTTTGAAAACAACGTCAAATATGAACTGAGTGGACGTGTTTGAATGATGGGACTGCAATGCGCTGATCCACTAACATGTTTGCGTGTTAGTGGATCAGCGCACATTTGTGGAGACGCTGAACGACTTGTCACGGTCTCAATTTGCTTTCTCTGTCACATCGTCACACTACACGCCTACGTAACCATTTAACACCTGTAAACACAGATTTGAGGCTGTGTACGTGGAATTAGGCAAATGATGGTGGCAGCTTGTGACAAATAACAATGACAGTGGAGTGCATCCCTCAATGTCAGAGTGACATACACTCAGTGACGCATTTTGTGGAGCAGCATCAGGCTAATTTGTCTGTGTGTGGCAGTGAAATTTGCTGTGATCACTATTATCAGCAGCCACAGAGCTTTATGTTTATGACAGTGTTCGGACGTCTTCACGAATGTCACATGTGTGAAGTGGGTTTTTGGGTCTGTCTACACCTGCTGATTCTTTCTCCATGTGACGCCAGCATCTGACACACACACACACACACACACACACACACACACACACACACACACCCTATGGGCGTAAACACAAATTACATCCAGCCTCTGCATTTATGAGATTTATCCAGGACCTAGACACGCTCCCTGTAGGACACCACTCCCCTTTGCATGCAGTAATCAGACAGATCACCAGGGCAGAGTTCATCAGGACACGAACCTCCTCTCCAGTGTAAACACACACACACACACACTATTAAGCAAGTTGTCATTTCTGTGTTTATTTTCCCCAATTTAGAATTTGTGGTTCAAATCTGATTTCATTAGGCTTCAAATGAACCAATGCACTATCGAAGGTTGCAGAGATAATTTCAGTTACACTACTTTTGGACCTAATCTACTCCTAGATATTGATGTTTATTTTACTTCATTTGACTGTTTATCTGTTAAGTCACTCGTGTACACATTTTTTCTGCTGTGTATTTGTGTTCTTGTATCAGTCAGACCCTGTATTTACAGTCAGTGAAAAGTATGTTTTAGTGATTGACCTCATGATCGGTACAAAAGCATTTTGTCAATCTTTCCTCAAAATCTTCAAGTTTTAGTGATCTCCTGGTCTCTTTCCCATCCATATGTTCAGGTAAACTTGAATTAGCCTCAGCCTGAAATAAGTCCAGTGTCAGCCTAGTGCCAGCAGGAGGTATTCTCCATCACTCTGATGCGATAATACTCATGCTGTCTTATCATCAAAGGCAAACCTCATCCGCTTCAAACATAAATCAAATATCTGCTTCATATGCTATATGCATCTTACGGGAGGAATCACATTATGGAACTTTGGCAACAAAAGTGTTTGCCGATAATTGATCTGTATTTTTTTCTTTTTTCAAAGCTTTATCCATTTGTCTTCATGGTCTTCCACAGTTTCTCCTCCTTTCCCTTTTCCTTCTGTTTCCCTCCCTGATGGTCTCTTTCCTTACTTAACACCTTGTGAATCGTCTGCGCAAGCATGTTCAGTGCACGTAAATATGCAGGCAGCAGGATCAGAGTCCTCCCAGCTCTCCCACTTGGTGTTAAGTGTGGGCCCATCATGGAGGTCAGGAGGTCGCTGGTTCTTTGACCGGAATATTGAGTGGCAGACGGCCTGCCTCACCTCCCACAGCCCGGCCGGGCTAAACCAGGATGGAAGTATTTACGGCCGGGAAGAGAGAAATGCAGGGAAAACTTCAGTCCTGCAAAGTAAACTTTCATCTCAAGAGCTCCTATGAAATGAATGAACTTCACAATTTCTTCATGATGAATTCATGTGTTGTGAAAAAAAACTATACAGGAAGAAGAACACGCCTCCCAGTGCCCCCACGTCTAATTCAACATTTTTCACTCATCCCACTGTGACACATGATCCCCATTTGCTACGCCACGTGTGATCCTCACGCACACTCGCACATGCACGCACGCCGCACACACAACCCACTCATCCAGTGATTGAGGGTGTGTGAGCGTGCCTCTCCTTTGAACTTCGCCCTAATGGAAGTCAGGCCAGAGCGTTTGCTTCGATGCATCCCCAGTTGTGTGGCCTTGAGTGGCTGACCTAGTGGCCTGAGTTTGTTTAGCTGCCAGCAAAGGACTCTGAAATGTTGGTGTGTGCAGTAGCACACGCGCGTGTGTGTGTGTGGTGGGATTGTGGGGGGTGGAGATGATGAACGGCTTGTCTCCCTCCCTCCCCCCTCATTGCTCCCATTTGCGGCTGATCACCTGTCCTTTGGTCACAGGGAGGGGGGTCAGTGGGTTTGGATTGGAGGTGTGTGTGGGTGTGTGTGTTAGTCAGTCTGCCTCTCTGCCTGTCTGTTTGTCTGTCAGCGGATTGGAGTCATGGTACATATTGACATTTTTCCCCAGTGTCCAAGTTAAACATCACTGTTTTGGAGGAGCACTCATTGTCGGTTGAAAAAATAGAATCCTTCCACCTTCAATGACTGTCCCATCAGACCCACGCAGACAGATATTTTTCCCGTGCACTTTGTGTACTGAGCATGCCAGACCCATAAATGTTCTGAGTGAGGCAGCTGCAGGATTTGTGTCCGAATGACATCATCGAAAACAGTCGTGCTCCTGTCGACAGAAACGTTGCGACCGGACCTCGGCCGTCGATATTTGAATGTTGAGCTTACAGGAGAGGAGACAAGAGTCAGAGATCAGAGGGGAGGTGGACGCCTCTGGTGCCTTAAGTCGGATTTGCCGCTGAGCTCCTTGAGAAACTGCAGCAACCCCCCGATCCTGGGCGCTTTGTTTGCTCCTTACGACAAAAGCGGAAGTCTCCCCATGTGCTTTTTTAGATTCTTTGTTGTTCGGGAGCTTCAGCAGAAATTAAATCTGGCGTGATGGCGGAGCACCTCCTCAGCGAGACCTAAAAAAACACACAAACTGCTGACACACTATCCCATATCAACGCAGCCCTCCATTGTCCGAGGAGCAGTAAGGCGATTCTGCCTGTCATCTTTGGCAACAATACCTACCAGCTGTCTTTGTGCCGCCAACAAGTGTCGGTATTCAGACCCACAAATGCGTCAGTCAGCTTAGACCACAGTGGCGTAAGAATTCTCTATAGGTTGAATGAAGCCATGTTCTCCTGTGATTGCTGGCGAAGCCCGCGAGGCAACTGGCCTGGCCGAGAAAAGTGGAGGAGAAACTCAGGAAGGGTCGGCAGTTGTCAAATTTGTCAGATCTTAATCTGCGTATACAGGGAGTGTCACAGCAGGCAGCCTGCAGTCTCGTGTTTAGAGATTGTGTTGTTGTGTCGCTGACGCATACATTTCCAATCATATCATTCTTCAGGGCTTCGGAGAGATGTTGTTGAACGGGTTGGAATAGATTTGTAAGAATATTGTTTAAAAATACCAGTGAAACAGGAGCTATATGAATGAGGGAGCCCTTGCCCTGCTCACACACAGCCGCAGCTCAGATTCTCACTGGAATCTTCGAGGTCACATTCCTCAAATTTGTCACCTTCAGGAAAAGACCCACTTGCTCATTTTATTTCATTTCACCCTCCTCTCTCTGCACAGAGGAGGATTCACCAGGCAGTGAGGAAACAGTGAGCGACGCTTGTTCTCAGACGAGAGGACAAGGCTGTGTGAGTGGCGAGTCTCTCTCTGCATGAGGGGCGTAGCAACCTCCCCCTCTGTAGCTTTCTTTTGTCTTGTGCTACAGCGCCACCAGGTGGTATGTTTGAGTCAAGACCTGCTGAAGCTTAGGGAAATTGGATAGCAAGTCATGGCAGCATTTTGTTTGTATTTTTCAAATGATTCTCCTGTGTTCAACTTGTGACGGTTATTTGCATCTTAAGAGTCTTACCTTAAGTAACAGAGCTTGTAATCTTTTTTAATAAGAATATTTGTGGGGTTTTACCTGCATTTTTCGTCTCTCTGTAGCTGAAGAAGCAACTGTTCCCCTGAAAAGAGCATTAATGCAGTCAGAGGTACCTTTCACTAGCTGCTAAATCTCAAAACAACGACAGTTGTAATCAACATTTGTAATCTTGAAACATTTCTGGATTACCTAATAGACGTGAGACAACGTGCCTATCAGTGGAAAGCGCACTGAGATAACTTCTATTGTGATATAGCGATATACAAATTGAATTGAATCGAATCGAATTGAATCAAATCGAATCAAATCGAATCGAATCTACACTTCAAGATGCTTTCAGCGAAGTCAGGATTTAGTCATCTATTCATTTAGTCATGAATGGGAAAACTTTGTTCAACAACATGTCAATGTACTGTAAGAATTAAGAAGGCCAATTTACATACCTATGCACTTGTATTTACAATATCAGATTGTAAACAAGTGTGTGTCCCTGCCAAACACAAACAGCAACAATTTGGCAAAATGTGACCTTATGCGGTTTGCCGGTGTCACTGTCATGCAGACTGAATGCATCTTTTATCAATCGCAGTTTTTATCTCTGGCCGTGAAGTGCTGCTCTGGGTTTGGCTTTTCTTTCAGCGCTCGCGTAAATACACACATCAGCTGTGGGATTATCTTGTGATCTCCACACTGAAGCCAGGCTGCTTTGTGCGGCGGAGGAAGTGTGGAAAGAGATCCCAGCGCTTCGTCGTATCCTGAGGGTGGCAAACCACAATAAAGGAGAGAAACCAAAACCGCTAGCGCCGGAAATCCTGCCATCACAGACAGGTGGGGTGACAATGGCACTCCTCCCTCGTCTCTCTCTCTCTCTCTCTCCCTCTCTCTCTCTCCAGGTCTCTCTTATCCATCACTTCATCTCTCGCTCCAACACCTTCTCCCCTTTCTGCACCCACCCGAGTCTCCTTTTCTGCTCCCTCTATCCGAGCATTCTAATTTTGCTAACCCCCGCTCGCTATCTCTCAGGGCGCCTCTTGATGACTTCTCTCTCGTGGAATCTGTCATCTATTGTGTTTCAAATGTCAGGTTTTGCTGTTGTCTCTGTTGTTCTTTGCTCTTTTCTTTATTTCAATCCGTTTGTTTTTCTGTCTTTGTCTCTGCATTCCAGGAAAGTGCAACAACACAGTCACAAAAGATGAATTTGACAATGAGCGACAATCGACTGCAGTCCCTTGGCAATGCGTCAAGACATAGAGATGTCAAAAGCATCAATAAGTGAGTAATGTAAAGGTACCAATGCATGTTTGAAATATATTTTGCACTGCAGCGTGTTGGACACGCTCCACAGACACAGCTGGCATGTTGGAAAACAGCTATTCACCTGCAGCCAGACACACAGAGTAGACGGATACTTTCCAACTGCTGCTGCTCTGCTGGACAGGCTGAAATTTCATCACGTGTTTGGAGCACAAATCACCTTGATACAAACGTGATCAAGGAGGTGGACGGGCTGACTGGAGCCATGTTTGGATGCTGGTGAGACGGAACCTGTTTCAAACTTGTCATCTTCACTTCCCTCCTGGCTGGTTTCCTTGATTCCTCTCTCCTCTCCATCTCTTCCAGGCACCCACACATTTCCTCTCTTTGCCTCCTTCGTACTCGCATGTCACTTCCTCGTTGTAATCCCCTTATCTTCACCCTATCTGAGACTCTTCCAGCCTCATCCCTTCTCTCTCTCTCTCTCTCTCTCTCTCTCTCTCTCGCTCTCCCTGACTATCCATTACATTGGCTCACTGTTAATTTGGCTCAGTTTCTTTCAATTGCATAATTGCCACCACGCCACTTTCTGCAATGAGCCAAAAACCCGGGCACATCTGATTGATAGTGGTAAGAGAAGAAAGTGTTTATTTTCAATCCTGGCCTGTCTCGTTTGACAGCCTGTGTAATTAAGGTTTCACACTGAGAGGATTTGTGGAAACGAATGGACGTTACAGGGTTTGAAGTGACAACTGAGCAGACAGACCACACAGCCTGTCTCTGTGTGTGTGTGTGTGTGTGTGTGTGTGTGTGTGTGTGTGTGTGTGTGTGTGTTCATTTGTGTTTGAGCTCAGTGTGTCCCCACACATAAACATAAACACACTTCACTTCAAACTAATTGTTTGGACTAACTCAAATTTTGTCAACAACTCAGTTTCTCCAGATATAGATATTGGAAATAGAAATAACACAAAATTCAGATTTTCAATTGCATCTCGGATTCCAAACATCAGGTTTTCTTTGAGCTATTTTGCAGAGTGAAGTATAATTTCTCATTCTGACGTCACTTTTGAGCTCATCCACTCATCCTGTTCACATTCGTATCCACGCTGTCTCTCAGACGCCGAGATGTCTGCCACGGCTCCTCTCCCACAATCGAGCGGACAAAGACAAGCGGTCCTGTAGCCCTTTGTCTACGTCCTCTGTCCAGACAGTCCTCTAACCGTATCAGAGGACGTTCTGGTAGGTCTGCAGCATGACGCTGGAGCATCAGGCATCATGTGAACGTGAGTGTTTTGTGTTGCAACCTGTCACATGAACAGACACAGCAGCACTGGCTCCTGGGAGTGTGTGGACTGGGGGGGGACGGGTGCTTCTGAAAGTCGATCCTATTGTCTCCTCCTGCGTCTTCTTCCATACATTTTCAGTTATTATATAGCAAAGGGGGCCCAGGTTGGGGACAGAGGCCTGAGCTGCGGGACTGTTGTCCTCTAGTAGTTTGTCCTCTTCTCTGCCTTTGAGCTTTGAGAGAACAGGGAGGTTTACTGCTCCACTGGGACTATGTGTGCAATAGACGCATGTTTTTCTTTTTTGTTTTTTTCATTTCTATTTTCTTTTTTATTTGGGGACTTTTCATATAGTTCTGAAATGAGACATGTGCCTTCATAAGCGACATTGTGACTGAACGTATTTCCCATTTTCAGCAGCAGCCGAGTCACTCCGTCTTTCTCTGTGAAGCTTCCCTGCAAACACTGTCTCCCAGCGATGTTGCCAACGTTCATCCCGGCATGAAAAATTGATCTAGACAGTCTTGTGGCTCACATTCCTCTAAATTACTTGCTGTTGTAATTACTTGCGGGTAAAATCCCAAGGAGGAAAAAACACCCCAAAGGTTTTTATCTCTCAGTGACAGTGATCACTGCACCGCAACCACACAACAGGTGGCGTCCTCACAGCGATATCGTTACTCCAAAGTACCTCGGATGACTTCACTGTATGTCACTTTGACCAGTGTAAAAACGTAGTAGTTGTATTCTGTACGTGACAGACGTAAGTGGAGAAGGACCACCTGGCATGGCGTTTCCTGAAGGGAGCAGCGTAACGATGAAGTCAAAGATTTAGAGTGTTGTTAGTGATGCCTCCAGACCATGTGTCTGGTGCGTAAACGAGCATCTAATCAGCATGTTGTCACTGTGGTTAATCTTTGTCTGTGACAGCCAATCGTTCGAATCTGAGTCTGAAATCTTTCAGTCATCCCAATGGGCGAAGACCAGTGTTGACATGTTGGTCAAGTAGGAATGAGTTTCAGGATGTTGTAAAGCTAAAATGGATGTAATCACACCTCCACCCACACGAAGACATTCCGGAAAGTTCTGCCAGCCCCAAGTTGATGCCCCTCCTAATGAAAAATGCAGAGTTGTCAGTTCCACCCATTTATCATGATGAAAGATTAATCCAATACTTTTGTTGTGCTTTTCATTTTGACGGGCAGGATGACCCGGCCATCATTTTCACTTCATTACAGTAGATTGATATATCAGGGCCATACACATGTCAGATAATTTAGATATGAAAGGCAGGCTCCCAGATTTCAGCTCCAGGGCCGAAGTGCAGGATATTAGTTTTCAAGCCTTTCGCTCTGCCATGATGCCGACTGCACTGCGAGATGAAGGGCATGGCGTGTCTGGACGTGATGATGGTTCTCGGGCCTGCAGGCTTTGGTACGTTGAGACCGTGGAGCTGAGTCAGCTGCCTTCAGCCTGTCATGATCAATAAGCCAACAGAGACACGCGACTCTGTCTCGGTGTGAAAACAATGTTTAGCTGATCTCTTCATCAACACCTTGGCTGGGGTTTGTTAAGGCGTCACCCGACTTGCTACACTCACTTCTGTCGTAGAGGAGGAGCCGCCCTCGCTCACTTGAAACGAGGGCTTTGCATCCTCAAAGCTCTAAATACTCATCTTGGCATTAAGAACAATGCAGGCTGAACTGGCAAAAGACAACCAGCGCGCATGAGGAAAGAGAAGAAGTCCTCAACCCAAACCTGTTTGATCCATGACCTGGTGAGGATCTGGTGAAAACTAAGGAGGTTGGAGTCGTAACTTCTTTGATTTGATAGATATTTTATCTTGCCAAGGCGGAGACCAGGCTGCAGGCTTGCTTGTCTAAGATATTGAGTTTTATGCTTTAAGAGGATCAACAGTATGAGTCGTGGCTGTAAGAAGGAAAGTTTGGGACGTAGCAGACTGTGCTCCACCCCAAAATATGCCTCAGTTTAGATTTCCACATTTACCCCGGTGGAATAACTGAAGTCAAAGAAACATAAAATCAGAAAAGAGCAAACATAGAAAAGTGCTGATTGTTGTGTTGTCCTGTGTAAATACAGACATAATCCCAGTGTTTTGAATTCTACGCTTGGACTGTTAGAACTTGCGACTCTGTTTTAGGAAACACACCAAAATTTGACTGGTGCCAGACTCAACCAATACAGCCGCAGTTTCACAACGTATGAACTTGCAATTACCTCCGTCAATCCAACGTCATCATACGAGCATAAACACAGGCACATGTTGCAGGCTCTCCCTGCTTCCTGTGTTTTTTGTTTGGCTTGGGTGCTGCCGCTAGGGCCGACGCAGAGTGGATGGATGCGTACAGATGCCTAAACAAGTGCCAGCATTGTCACATCCGAGCCAAATTCTCTGTTGGAGATAAAACAAGATGACTACATCAATGGCTTAAACCTCCTTAAGGAGGTAACAAATCACAGAAATATTTTTCCTCAAGACAATATCCAGGTTTGAAAAGGATGTTATTCAGCACATATAAAAGCTGAAAATTTCCTGAAAAATACATTTGTCATACCAAGCTGTACTTACATCGTACCATCTGGTGACATTCAAAGGAGAAAGTGAGGAGGGGGTGTATGTAATAAAACAACAAACCCTAACCCTAACCCTAGCCCTAACCCTCATTCCCTTCCAACCTTGACTATGTCTAGTCACCTAACCCTTCCCCTTACCCCATCCTCTGAGTCCCTAATCACCTAACTAGGCTTAGTCACGTAACCCCAACTGTAACCCCATGGGTTAGGTGACTAGTTTTGGTAACCAAGGGTTAGGGTTTGGTGACTGGTCAGGTGAGTTAGGGTTAGATGACTAGACCTTGTCACCTAACCTCTTAGGGTTACATGACAAGAGATTCAGAGGATGAGGTTGCTGTTCGGGGTAGGGGACTAGGTCAGGTGAGTAGGTCAGGGGACTTAGGTTAGGGTTAGGTGACTAGTTCATGTGACTTTGAGTTAGGGTTATGTGACTAGGTCAGGTGATTTACGATTAGGATTACCCTGACCCTAAATCACCTAACCGAGGGTTGGGGATTGGGTTGACTAACCCTTAGGGTTAGGTGATGAGGGTTAGTCAACTAACCCTGACCTCAACCCTGACCCTAAACCTAGCCCTAAGCCCAACCTGGTCCCTCTCTGAGTTGCAGCCATGAGAACAATCAGGGGTCTGGTTGTGGTCTGGTCCCAGCCCACATCACAGTGTCCAAGGGGGTCAACGGGGGCCAAAGGCTGGTTTGAGTTGAGTGTGCCTGTTTGCTTTACCCTGATTAGCTCATGATGTGGCACAGTGCTGCTGCAAGCCCCACTGAATGTGTGTGTGCTGAGTGAGTAAAGCTGAATGTGTCGTTATGGTCACAGCTCAGCGCAACACACCAAGCAGCAGCTCCGCTCGGGCTCCTGGACGAAAGGTCAGAGAGGTCAGAAAGGTGGAGGTGAAGCAGTGTCTCAAAGGATGGTGTGATAACATTTAACACAAAGAAAACTTTGACACCATGAAGACAGCAGGACTACAGCTGAGTTACAGTATATCTGAATCTGGATTTAAGATTAAAAGTAGATCCTCCCCATTTCCTGCTCACTCACAGTTTCTATTTGAACAATCAAAGATACACCCTTGGTTGCAGCCACTCCAAACTTGTCATACCAACTTATACCATTTGCACATCATACATCAGATCATAGAAAACACCGTTCAAAACCTGAATGAAAGAAGAAGAAGAGTTTTTGATTGCTGCAAGACTGTAAAATCAAACATTCACTGTGCTAATTTAAGTGACGTGCAGTGAGGTTCATGGCTGGTGAGGCACTGACCTCATCACAATCAGATTTATAAACCTATGAACCCTACAGAGTAGCTTATTCACCATGTCATTGGCAGCAGTCAACAAATTATACTCAAAAATAACTGAACAGTCAAAATCACCTAATCAATATGATTTAATCATTCACACCCTTTTCTTTTCACGATGACAGGTGAGGCGCAGCCATCCCTGCCTCCCCTGACTGCAAGTGACTGGTTTGTATATTGTACATGCTTGCAGAGGGAATGTGGACACACACACGCACACACACAATAATATTGCGGTCATATGTGGTTCTGGTTGCTTTTGGAGAGTTTAGAGAGTCTATGAACCCAACAAATGACAGAAACGAGGCACTGCCAACCCCAACCGCCCCCAAACTCCAACCTCCATCTTGCTGTTTTGTAATCCAACCACCTTCACATGCGGATCCCTCTGCGTAATTGAAGTGCTTGAAAAGCGAGATCCTGAGCAACCAGAATAAGAAGCGTGGCCGTCTATTGAAAATATATGGGTCAGGGCCCTGGCCCCACGTTTCCATGCCCCCCTGTCATGGCAACAACAACACGGATATGCCAAGACAATGCGAGCACGAGTAGTTTTTACGCCACACGCCACAATGAGCAGAGGCATTAACTGGTTCATCAGGTCACTCACTGGATTGGAGGGGGGCTGAGCGGTCGGTGAATGTGTGTGTGAACTGAATGTAGGACCTGTTCGGGGCCGCTGGCTGCCATTACTTCCCACTTGTAGAGGCAATTAGACTAATGGAGCTCTCAGGCTGTGCGAGCAGCCGGGGCGGCTGCACATTACGGCCGCAGCACCCCCACCACAGCAAGACAAACAAACCTGCTTTAAGACAAGAGCGACACCATCGACTCACCTGAGTTTCCATTTGTCCGCTGCTACACAATGACACAGCCGATGCAGCATGTTTGTGGAGGTTTACATGGCGATCACATTATAGGTCCAGTGACAAACTGGACCTATTATGGGTCCAGTTATTTGAGTCCCGCTTCAAATTACAGCAGGACTCAAGCTTAGATGTTAACAGCAGATATTTTGCTCTGCATCACACAGAATGTATGACTGTACTCTATCTAAACAGACCAGCTCTGGGATATCTGGGATCAACAGATGTGTGGAAATATTGAAATTCAAATAACAGTATAGAATAATGCCCTCTGAGACTTACACTTTCTGAAATATCCTATTTGGTTAAAATGACACACTGCATTCCATATTGTGGGAGTTATGACACACTTAATCATTCAGTGGTTTTTGATAAGAATAAAATGTGAATATAGGTTTACGTTTGTCATCCTACATATTGTATTATGCACAGTATGCTGGTGGCAGATCAACCGTTGGACCCGTTGCTGCCATGAATGGGCCTATACTGCCTATCTGTGTTCGATGTGGGTTACTACAAGACTTCATTCAAAAGTGTGGAGTAAACCTCCAAAGCCTTTTCTGATATATCATGAGCTCCATCG
This sequence comes from Carapus acus, assembly GCA_900312935.1. Classification (NCBI taxonomy): domain Eukaryota; kingdom Metazoa; phylum Chordata; class Actinopteri; order Ophidiiformes; family Carapidae; genus Carapus; species Carapus acus. The sequence goes on along the minus strand of OMPJ01039586.1, from coordinate 11,260 downwards.
AACTGCGACCGTGCCGATCTTACCCTCCCAAGTCCACCAAACATATGGAGTAACAGATGGGGGCGTCAAAACCCGTTTTCACGTAGCGACAGGTTGATTTCCCTCGTTCAAAGAAATGTAGGATGGATCGTGATGGCTGACATCTATTTCTATCCCCACTGCATCCTGGTAATAAACTTAATGAGCACATCTGAAAACACAGAATGTATTGTATGTATAACTTAACGAGATTTACGACTGAATTTCAAGTAAAAGTTCGATCAGGGTGGTCATGGCGAAAATACACCGAATACGTCAGATTTACGTCGTGCTCCCAATTTACAGAGAAATGTTTGTAAAAAAAAAAAATTGGTGTTGATTATGAGCCTTTGTTTATGGGAGAAACTGAGTCAATGAAAGTGTTTGTTTTTTCTAAATTCTCTGTAAATGTTGCTCATTAACAGGCCACAGGCGCTTTACACGACATTAACGTGTAACGTGAATTTCAATGACAATAATGTGAATTTCAACCTTGAATTATCAACTCCCCTGGCTATTTGAAAACAGAGAAAGAAACAAATAAGTTAAATAAATAAATAAATAAATAAATAAATAAATAAATAAATAAAGTTCATTGCTAATATGAATACCAAAATGTGGAATCAAGAGTAGGTTTCATCATGCAAATACACCCTCTCTCTTTCTTTTGTGTCTTGATGAGGACAGCAGGTCTTGGACTTTTTTTGGGGTTGAGTTTCCCACCCGCTCCTCCTCAGATCATCATATGAAATCAGTTTACCTGCTTGTCCATATTTCATGGGGATGACCGTGGGAATAGTATGGGGGGTAATGAAGCTTCCGTGCGATTCTGTGAAGCTGGCGGGGGGGACTCCACGAAAGCAGCCCGCCATGGCGAGCACGGGTTCACCCAGGTTTCACCCTTCCACTGAGGCTAAATTGGATTTATTTATGACAAACATCCTCCAGGAGCTTCAAAGGAGATGCTGGGATCCTCTACAAAACCTCCCCAAAAGCCGTCTGTCATGGATGAATTCTCTCCAAAGTCTCGTGTTCCTAATTCCTCGTCTGTGAAGTCTCAGCAGAATGTAATCATGTTGTCAAGCCTGGACCAAAGTTACCTGCCATCCCCTCCAATTTCCCACCGTTTGTTTCAATTTTAGGCAATCAGTCTGCCTTAACAGAGGCTGTCTCATCGGATGGGACGTCACTTTTCTAGGACCTCACATGTAGAAAACAGGAGGACAGATTTAGAAAAGTCCCTCCAGAAAAAAATCTCTCTAAAATCATCCGAGTACTGTCTTACAATATTGCAGATTTTCCTTCCAAAGACATTTATGATCATCTGTCACATGGCAATTTAAAGACAAAACTCCGTCCAAATTATGTATAAAGCTGAAGTAAGTGCCTGAAAATTTGAATTTGTGAATTTCTGTAAATATTCTCAGAATCTTGATTCCTCTGATGTTCTTTTCAGCTTCCCACATCAGCCTTACAAGTTGAGGAGAAGAAGCAACGGGGTGCAGTTTGCAAGTAGATGTTACACAAACGACGTGAGGGGACTCAAAGGAATACTCTTGTTCTAAGTGACAAAAGTACACTTCTGTCAATTAAAAATCTCTGAATATGAATCCTACCCCAGTGAAGTAAGAAGACGGGTTTCCGAGAACATCGGATTTGTTTGGCGGTGTGACGCTCTGCTTGTTTCCCGTCAGCAGGAGGCGCCATTGCGCTGCTCCCTGTGTTCCCAAACCCTCTCTCCTCCGGGGAGGTATGTTCTTATTTGGCCCCTCTGGCCAAAAAGTATTTAGGCCACTGTTTTATAGATTTAAAACAATGTAACGTGAAAGCAAGAGAATGAAGATAAAAATCGAACAAACTTCAAAAGTGGGAGCGCTGTGAGCCTCCAGCCCACTTCACACACTGTGTTTTACCTCGTTTCACATGTTAGTTCCATATAACATACAGTCCATGTTCATATAGATTCAGTCCTGTTGATGGCTATTTCCGAATTTAACCACCATTGGAGTTTTCTGGGGAAATTCAAAGATAATTCAAGTACTTCCCAGAGAGTGTCATTTTAATCTAAAGGAGACACAACTACTAAAACGCCATTTCAGAGAAACAGAGACACAAAGTTGCCTGTGGGCGAAACAAACAGACACAACTGGAACAAATGAAAGAAATTGTTCGTTGGAACGATAATCGAATAACCGTCACATTATTAGTGAAAGTGAGATCTCTCGGAAAACTATTTGAATTGGAGCACGAGACTTGGTTAAACACGCATTGTAAATTTCAACACACAATAACAATCGATAATTAGTCATCAACGGCGTAAACAGAACAAAAGAGTTTATCTGTGGTGCACTTAGAGACGCGTCGGGAAAAATACATTTACACCTGGAATTAATTCTGCTGTCTGTCCGCGTGCAGCATCCGGACAGCGAGCGAGAGTGTGTGCGCGTGCGTGTGTGAGTGAGTGAGTGAGTGTGTGTGCGTGCGTGTGAGTGAGTGAGTGTGTGTGCGTGCGTGTGTGTGGGGGTAAATCATCACAACAAAAGCACAGCAGAAAACATTAGGCCAGTCCATCACAGTGTTGGATCAATAGCCTCCCGGGAACGCGCTGTGGGGAAATGACGGCCTGAGAGATGTTTTGCGAGAGAGGGAACATTTTTTGCATCACGTGACCTCTGCGAGCATCACGTTAGAACTGTTCCAGCGTGGTGAAGCATCTTCCTAACAAAGTGCATGCAAGTTCTGGCGCACCGGCTGCGAGTGTAAAGTAAATAAATATATATAAAACCGCGCAGACAGCACAGACGGGCCCGCAGAGCATTATTTATAATAAAAATAAGGAGAGAGAGAGAGAAAAATGGATTCAGCCTGCGACATGGAGTCACACAGTCGACGATTACGATGGTGCGAAGTTGCAGCATCACTGCACAAAAAAATCCGACTGGCATTGGCTATCAGGCAGAATCGGCGCAGTGAATTGCCGCACAAAACCCTGATGAAAACCCGTTTGGGCTCCAGCCGCCCGGCCGCGTCTCCACGCGTCCATATGTGGCGTTTATAACATTACAAAGCAGCGGCCTGCTCCGGCTATTCTCGCCCGACGCCGTCTCATTCCCCTCATCATGCAGAGAGAAGTGGACTTTTCCTGATTGAATGGCCTCTTCCTTTGTGTTTCTCACTACTCCCTGATTTTCTCTCTCTTCTTCTTCTTCTTCATCTTTGGTTGGATTTCAATTTCCATCACATCTGGCCATCATAAAGCTCCTTTGTGCGGCGAGAGAACAATACGCGGAGAGAAAAGGAGAGAGCGAAGGAGAGACAGAGCCTCTCTGAATACACTTTTACTACAGCCAAACTTTTATTAACCTCCTCCTGTTCTATTGTGGCCGACAGCGTAGCACCAACAGAGGAGAAAGGTCAGAGCTTGAATAGTGCCATCGGCCCGCTGAGGCGGAGACGTGTGCTCGGGCATTTAAGAGTCCGTCGGTCCAGATTGGAGAAGGTTCCTTTGAAAGGAAGGGTAGCGTGACGGCAACAAAATGAAAAAGAGAGATAAAATTGAAACCCTACCTGTTTAACGGTAGATTCCACCGTAAAGCCGCCGTCAAAGCGAAGGAGTTACGGCTTCCCTGCGATTTGCTTACATGAATATTCAGCCTCTCCTTTTCTCCTCGGGATTTTTAAGAGGCCATTTATTAAACGTGAGCAAACATTCTTCTCCGGTTACAGCCCGTGCTGTAATAAAAGCCGTGTTTGCTGTATCAGGCACAGAATTAATGAGACTAAATGGGTCGGATGACTTCATGTGCAAAAATGGAGCTGATAAGGCCCAAAGGTGCTGTAAATCTTTCACCTTTGAAGATTCAAACAGAAGGAAAGCTGTGGAGCCGGAGGAGAAAAGCTCTCTTCTCAATCTCCTCCGCAGATGTTTGCAGCATGGAGCACCAGGCCTGTGAAAATGGAGATCCATGGACTTAAGTCGGTCTCTTCAGCAAATACTACTGATTTAGGGATGGAGTGCAGCACTTAGGCAAGAGGTAGGGGGTTGCTTTTGTGAGGCCACTTTAACTTTTAATCCGTCTATCTTGCCACAATGGACTCGTGTTTTAAACTGGTTTTGGTTCCGAACCACCACCAACATACCCAAAAACTGTGGGTGAGGGAAAAACGTGGCCATCGTTGTTCTTTATTGTGTTTTGGATGCAACATCTCTGTTCAAACTCCACCCAAAGATGTGCAACATGATTCAGCTGGAGGCAGTCAGCGAGCAGGGACATTAAGAGGAGATGGGGTCAAAGTCTATACGCCCCGATTGATACTTAATCATCAAGCGTCATGGCAGTTATCTCGGGCTTCTCAGTATTCAAATGTCGCAGTGACGCAGCACCATCACAGTCAATCTGGTTGTAGCATCTCTCAGGCTTAGAGGATGAAACAGTCATCATTCGGAATTCTGGAGCAATTTCTGCCTCCACCTGCTGTCTTTTCTTGACTTATTCAGACCAAAGACTTAAGGGTGATTCTTTGTCTGTCTCAGATAAATGTTTGGAGATTTTGACCGGTGAGACATTAGTTGTCTGTCTAAATATAAGCTGTCCTCATTACTGAGTGGGCAGTTGTGTGTTCAGTGTTCAGCCTCAAGGACAGTATGACATCATCCGGGGGGAGGCTGGACAGCAACTATTCGGTTTGTCAGAGACAGTTGGACGTCTTCCTGGTCTTCTGAGATTTCTACTACATCCTGCCGGGTCTCATTTTCATCAAAGAACGTCATGTTAGATTCGGTGCATCTCAAATGTCTGTAACACACACTTGTATTGGCTGATACATATCTGCGCTAATTTCCAGTTTGATACATATAGAAAAAGAATGGTCTTCCTATTTGGAGGTTTGGACGATGGGATCAGACCAGGAGCGATGCATCTGATGAAGTTAAGGAGTTTTAACGATCCACCCCATTTAGGACACTTTCCACAGGAAAAGTCCTCCAAGCTTGACTCAAATGAAACCGGACCTGTGATAGTTCTCCTTTTACTAAATGACCGTTCTTTACATCATTAATGACCCCTGTGCTTACAAAGGCTACGCGACATCTTCTGGGACGTCAGTGCTGGTTGTGTTGTTGCTGCTGTGTGTAGCATCTTTGAGCCAAAATAACCTTTAGAAAAGCTTCAGTAGAGTTTGAGCCTCTCCTGCGTAATATAACTCACTTATACTGGTAGAACATCATGTTCCCTCATCACTGAGCTCCTCATCATCTAATTTACCCCCGATAAATCATCAGCTTCCCTCTCTAGTTATTTTTCTGGTATTAGCTTGTTTTTGAGCCCAGCGTGGGTAAGAGTGATAATTTGTGGCTGACAAACTAGTTCTAGTCCGGATCTTGATGGATAAGGAGACGGAGATGATGATAATACCCCATGATCACACTTCAGCCTACCAACCACCTCCTCCTTCCTCAGTCTTGACCTCGGCCGCAGCTTCCGAGTGGAAACGGAACAGCTGTCTCCACCATCCCGTTAGGACAATTAACCGAACCACCTCAGACTTTGGAGTAGCATTCACTTCACAAAGGTGCACAGTGATGTTTGGGTTTTGGTCAGATGACCACATTAGTGGGAGGGGCAGTGCCAAACAGTTTATTGTGGCTCCACCTGTGCTGCCCACCAGGACTTGTGGGATGGACATTTTTCTTAATCCACACACAGCATCTCAGTGTTAGACGATGGTCATGAGCTGTCAACATACAAGTGGCTGAGGTGTTTCTGGACAAAAGGTTCAAATCCGAAAGGTGTTCAAGAAGAGAAATGTGCACGCCACACCAGCAGAAAGGGTTGCAAGCTTTCTACCAGATTAGGAGAATAAAAGTCCTCCAAGTTACAATGTATCTCCACTTAATCAGGCCTGAAGTAGGTACAAAAGACCTCAAAAGAATTTGTTGCATAGTTGTGGTAGAATATGTTAAAATCTATAAGCAAATCTAACAAATGATGATATCAATAGCTGGAATGTGAGATAGATTAATGAATGATATGTATGAGATATATCCTAACCAAATATTACTGAAACACCGCACTTGCAGGTGTCAAAAAATTATGGGAAACAAACAAAATCGAAAAAAATCTCCACTCAATTTGTGTAATCTGACTGAAAATGTTGTCTGTGTTTGATGCGGACGTGCTTGGTCTGGTGTGACAGATACCTTGGCACATTGGCTCCGCACCAAGTCCAGGATTATTCCGAGCGGCTGACATCTGATCCGAGGAAGCACAAACTGGGGGACAAAACATTTCCACCTTCACTCCACTGTACCGTTTTAAATGGACAGCTTTCTTTAAGAGGTGTCGTTAGCTCCATTTGATCACTTTTTAGTGTGTGTCTGTTGTATATTGATATAACATTTAGCTGCTGTCAGCTCTGAACACCGATTCATGAATGCAGCAGTGTTGGCTGACAGATGTGGAGGGAAAGAGAAAAGACGTCAGTGCTGTTGAGCTAATTTCCTCCAAACAGCCCACATGTACTGTATGTCAGTCCTCACCCTCTCTCTGCAAAAGTCTCTATCCATCCTCTCTTTGCTGACTTGAAGGACAAAAAGAGAAAATGAATTTGTGATGAGTTTTCTTGTTTTGTTTATTGTGTTTGCTGTCCAATGAATATCAAGCGGCGTGGGGACCAGACACCTGCTGCATCTCACTGCCCCGAGCAGCACGCAAACACCTCTGGATGAAAGAGTTTTGATAATTGTGGAGAGGTAAAAATCACAAAAGACATACATACAAAGTGTTACATGAGAGAAAAATATGTGTGTAAGCAGGTTTTCCCAATATTTTTTTGTTTGTCAATGTAAGAGGGATTTTGTCCAACGCCACTCCATTGTCACAATAGCACAAACTGTGTTATGAGCTGCGTATGATGTTTGACAAGATGTTTGACCAACAGATGAGCAGTAGAGAGAAACATTTGGAAACGCCAGGCAGGAGAAAGAAAGACAGAAAGGAAAGAAGAAAGAAGCACAGGAGTTGAGAACCTGAGCAGGTCGGGGGAGGGTGCCTCGCTAAAGGGTACCTCAGCAGTGCTCAGGAAGCTGTGAAGTGCTTAACTCTCATAGCAATAAGTAGATATTCTCCATCACACCGCACAGATGGAAGGCAAAGGGAATCTTGGGTGTGCTCGGATGAAAATACGCATGTTGAGGTGTGTGTGTACCTGTTATGGCTGTGTGAGTCAACCATTACGAGAGATTTGATTTAATTCCATCCTTCATTTGCTGTACTTAGTTAATGAGCTTTGTCATTCATTGACATGTAGCAAAAAGAAGTCATGGATGAAACACCCTAAAGCTTTACTTAAATAACCACAGACTTAGTTTCCATTTCAATCAAAATATTTGTAAAGGCAGAATTTCATTGACTCTGAAATGAAATAAATGTGTCTGTGGTGTTATTTGTGGTGTAATTCAACTTTTGGAATGAAACTCGATATGAATATTGAACAATGTCTTTGACAGAGTCTAGATTTGTAATTTGTAGGATGTTTTGTGCTCTTTAGATGAATCGTTTTTCAGATGCCTCGACTACAGTCCATCCATTGTTTCATTTGAATTGATGTTTACTGAGTGTGTGTTGCGCTGTTTAAGGGAAAGTCACAAATAACATTGCAGATAACAACTTCTCTGGCTCTGGGGAATTGAATTAAACATAAAAACAGCCTTTTTCTTACTTACTTTTCTTCTTACTTTCTTCGTTGTAGCTCTCATCTTGGAGATCATGTTGGTGGAAAAGGGAGTTTCATATGAAAGATGGCCATCCGTTGGCTGCATCTGGTCAAGGACCGAAAGCAGCCTGTGTCCTGCCAGGGAATTTGGAAAAGGCCCTAAATTTTCCCGACAAGAGAAGGATTTCCAGCAGACTGGAGGTACAAGAGTTCAAGGTAACCTTTCCTGCCGCTCCTCTACACTCCCACACAGCTCACAATCCTGGCTCCAGAAAAAAAAGGGGAAAAAAACACAAAGTAGAACAAACACCAGTTGGAATCAGGATTTGTATGGAACACATCTTCATCTCATGAGGAAAAATGAAGTCCAGACTTATTTTACTGCCTGAGCTTTAAGAGGTATTTGATGAATTAAAGTTTTGCACGTCTGCGGTACAAAATGCACACAAAACATTTCAGTTCTAACAGCAGTGCAGATGAATCAGGAGTCCCTGTTTGGAATAAACTGCAGGTACACAGTCATTGTGAGAGGTACAAGTGAATCTTAATTAGTGCCTGCTGCCTCGGACATGCACGTGACCACTATCTCGCCAAAAAAATTCTTCCCTCTCATCTTGATATCGTGGGAGTTTGTGGGACGGTGGCTCCGATTCCTGCCTGAGGCTCCACTTTACAAGAGAGATCCACTAACTGGTCAACCGACAAAGCCGGCAGGAGACACACTCCAGTCATGTGCAGGACTTTGTCAACGTGGCTCCAGATGAACTGAACGAATGAAACACATGCTGCAGCAGATAAATGATAAACTTGAAGTCTTAGATTCAATGAGCAGTGGTCAGAAAGTACCTATCAGATCAGACAGATTGAGCTGTAAAAATGCACTGATCAGATTGGTTGAGTTCAGTGACTGCTTGCCTTAATTCAGATGATGAAGCACTTATGAAAGCATCAGATAAAGTGAAAAACTTTGCAATTTTGCAATGCAACTTGCACTTTGTTTTGTGTTCTGATGCAGCAAAGTGGGAGAGCAACAACAAAAACTATTAATTACTCAACGCAGCGGCAAGGAAGCCAAGTCAGCAGAGAATGAAAATGAATAACAATTTACTGTGATAGCAGTTTGCAGTTAAGTCAAAGATTGTTTGGCCAAATGTACATTTTTGTCAATAGGATCACCAGAAGTTGAGTTTGTAACATCGCTATGAGTGCAGTTGTCCATATCTTAAGATCCACACATCTAAGACTAGACTTTTACAATTCAGTCATTGAAATATTCGGCCTGGAACCATGAAGTTTTCTTAAATGTACCTATGTTTCCTTCTGAAAATGAGATTTCAATCTCATCTACCTCATTTCTGAGCTGAAAACTGGGATGGAGTCCCTCAGATGCTAAGATTGGGTCGAAGACGGGCCACCACCACCCCCTCGCCCACCGAGATGATACGGCTCATTTCCTCCGTCCCAGTGTGTGTTTTTTATCAGATCAGGTTTACATCGATATTAATAATCAATCATCCTCCCCGTGACCTTACCTGCACCTCACCTCAGTAGATGTGCCGCTGAATTCGGGCTCTATTACTGCAGTAATAGGCAGCAGGCGGATGAATGCGCGAGGAATCCAGCCCCTCTCCCGTCCGCCATTACTGCCAATGCAGCTGTGGCACACGGGGGCAAGGAGAGGCATTCAGAGATGATTAAGGGAAGAATCTCAGCAAAGGAGAAATCAACCTGCCTGTGCCAGGAATGTGGATGAGCAGCTCAGCATTGATACACTCAGAGTAATGACAATAATAATGAACAATGCTGATCCACGGCGTGTATGTTAAAAATACACATGTGCAGCTGAGGTCACATGTCCAGATGCACCGGTTTGTTACAAATGAGAAAACTCCTAGTGCATTTAGAATTTGGTCCTGCTTTAAATTGAGGTTTGAGAGAAAATGCCTTTCTTTGTTGCTTCGGAGAAGTCTGGAGTCCAGTGCCTTGCTCAAGGACACGTTGGAGCCGCTTCAGGCTGGAATTGAACCCACATCTCTCTGTTTACACCCTGCATATATTTAAAGATACACATACGGTACAACATACTGTATGCCTACGTGTGTGTGAGTGTGAGTGTGTAGTGCGTATGCGCACGCACACAATCCCAGCATGTGATCTGCACTCACGAGAGCCCCTACACACACACACACACACACACACACATATTCCACAAGCCGAGGGGAGGGCACATCTATCTTTGTATGTCTATCACTGGAGCAAAGGCAAGTGAAGAGGAGAGGACACGACAGGGAACACGCTGTTCCTCTCCTCCGTTAGGAGGTTTTGGAGAGGAAATAGTCCAGCGCTGCACTCTCATATCCTATAATTGTACATCATGTTTTAGCAAGCAACATGATGAAGAGACCTGCTGGAGGATAATTGAACGAGGCAGAGAGGGGGAGCAGGGCCACAGAGAGGCTCTCTGAGGTTTATGAATAAGACATTTCCTATGTGACATGGATGGAGTGAGCACATGAGATGGACAGGCAGGAGGTGGGAAGGGGTGCGGGCGTGCAGGGGGGTTAGGAGGAGTAAATCGGAAATAAAACACACACACACACAAAAAAAAAACATGTTTTGGTGCGGTTTCCTAATTTGCTCTCTCTGCATCACATATATTCAAAATAGCAGAAAACACTCAGAGAGCTACTTATTGTGTGTGTGCACTTCATATCAAAACATTAAATCTGTGAGACTAAAACTTACAACATGGCTGCCATCCATCGCTCATCGTCCATCTGATGTCCCTTCTCCTGCCACAAAGCTTCGTCAGGCCTGATGTGTGCAGCCGCCTGGAGATGACGGCTTCATTTCAGCTGAAAAAGACTTTTACCAACTTTAGTGGTTGGGCTCGGCTGGAGGGAAATTGCAGAGATGTAAAGCAAAGTGAAGGTGATGAGGAGGTCGGAGGGACGGCGCGGGCGGGAATGAGGGGAAGTGACCTCCAGCTGGGACAGATTTAGATGTCGCAAGGACGCCGGAATGAATTTCACACACTGGCAGGTTTGTGTGGGATTCTGCAATTTTTTTATTCATAATTACCTTATGTGTTGTTAGCATAACATTCATGCCAACAATTCTTAAAATTAGGTCAATGGAAAATGATGAAGAGGAAAAGGAAGAAATGCAGAGCAAATGGAGACAGAAATAATTGGAGAGAAAAAAATAATTGCACAGACAGACAGACAGACAGACAGATAGATAGATAGATAGATAGATAGATAGATAGATAGATAGATAGATAGATAGATAGATAGATTTTCACAATGATGCTGGAAACGGTGTCAGTGACAATATAGGATTCCATTCTATATAGAATATACTGTATATACAGTATGTATATACAGTATGTATATACAGTATATATATATATATATATATATATATATATATATATATACTGTATATATATATACACTGTATATATATATATATATATATATATATATATATATATATATATATATATAATATAAAAAAAATATAAAAA